>JARBDR010000351.1:191146-311146 GCA_029721355.1 Tegillarca granosa | reverse complement strand
CTCTCTCTTTTCTCTCTCTCTCTCTCTCTCTCTCTCTCTCTCTCTCTCTCTCTCTCTCTCTCTCTCGTAGTTTTCATATATATATGTGTGTGTGTGTGTGTGTGTGTGTGTGTGTGTGTGTGTGGGTGGGTGGGTGGTATGGGTGTATGACAACAATTGCCATGTGCTACTTTTATTTGAATTACTTCATAATACATTTTATCAGTAACACATGGCAATATCGTAGTAAGCTATTCCTTTATAATTCCGTATTATGAACAAAAGATAGAAACTTGTGCTGTGCAGAATTTTATTCCAGCAAATTATTCCCTTATCCTTGTGTGTAGTTGAGAACAATTTCATTATAAACCAAAAAAACCCGAAATTTTTGTCGATCAACTTCATTTCGCTTAAGACTAAAATTATAAGTGTAGTGCATAGAGAAGTCACAAACCACGATCAACACGTAAATGATATGTAATGAAAGGCCATTGAATATATTAATTGCCTTTTAAGCATAGTCACTGAAGTTAAATCTTAAAATAGTTTCATCTAAATGCGATCGTTTAATCGAGATTTAAGTCGAAAATATTTTTGAACTTCAGTAGCTATAGGTGAATTGATAGCAATAATAAGTATTTTATTACACTAATATGAACGGAGAGTTATTAAAAAAGCTATTCCAAGGTGCCAAGGTGCAACTTCTCCTGGAGAGTACTCGGGAACAGAATTATCGCGATCTATTTTAGGGTTTTTTGTTTGAAATCTTACCAAGTATTAAGAACAGACCAATAAACTTTTCGATAAAAAAACTTTCTCAACCTTAATTTTGTTACCGTTGCTACCAAAAAGATTTCGGAAAATTGAGAAATAATATCTGTAACTTTGTGTAAGGCTTTGTCAACATAATGTTACCTTTGTAAAATGTTTAGAAAATGAAGCCGATTTTAAATATAAGAAATACTATGTTTATAATCGCGGAAACAAATAATGATACTGCGTTTTGCACATATAATGTGTTTCTTTCTAATCAAAAACTTATTGCTTATGTTGATAAATGATATGGTATAATGATACCTCCAGTTACTTCTATTTTTATATATGCTTAATTATACAGTTTTGAAATTAATAATTGTTTTTGAAAAATACCTTTTGGCTTTAAAGATAACCACTTTTTATCTATAATAGAATCAAAAGAATTCGTAGAACATATTTAATGCACTTGATTGATAAAATAAGGAATGATTTGTATTGTGCCAGTTTTGAATATATTTTCTTGTGCTACTTTTGCATGTTTATGAAATAATGCATAAAAATTCATAAGTAGCGCATAGCAGTCTTTTTAATTCAAAAGTGGAATATACAAAATAAACACAATTGGAAACCGACAATGGAATCGTGATTAAATACATTTCTTTCCTTATTTTCTGACGTCATTTTATGAATCAAAATAGCCAAATTTTGAATTTTAAATTTAAATAAAATTATTAGTTGAATATTAAACGCCATCTAACATTATTCAATTATCTGTTATTTGATAGAATTATTCTTCTGGTGTTTAATTATGATACCTTTACAGGACATTGTAATCCTAGGTTAATTAACTTAAAAAGTTTTAATGTCGTCATCACAATATTTTACTTTTGATAAGTATGGAGTCTTTGTATCCAAACTTATACTGGAAATATTTGACTTACCAAAGTTCTCTGTTCCTTTCATTCTCAAAATTGACTTACACGTGACGGGTGAAGCTACCTAGACAGTAGGTGCTTACCCTTCCAGAACACCCGATCTCACTTCCTTGATGGAAGTTCATGTGTATAGCTAAATGTGCCGGATTTGTCAAAGTTTTTAGTTTGTTTTTTGGATTGTGAATTGGACATGGACTGCTATGTTTTTGTTTTATTTGATAGAATTTGTTTGTTAGAATCTGTTTAGAGATGAGTTTAAGTCAGTGGCTCCATTTTTACTTTGAATAACGATTTTAACCGTATATAGAATGATAATAAAATATTTGTAGATGGCCATCAAACATTTTGAAATTTCGATTTTTCAATTTATTCTCTCGCAACTAAAAGTGTTATGACCTAATTTCCGATTCTTTATCTGTGTTGCCAGAAGCTCGTCATTTTTATCAATGTTACAGTCCTTGGTTAGCACACATACATGTATAAAATCGTTAGCCAATAATCTCCGTCGTTCCAACTGTAGCAAAATTAAAGCGCCTATTCAAGACAGATTGCAAACCCTGTGTGACGTCATTCAGGATGACTATTCTTAAGAAAAAAATAAATGATAGTACTAGACTTCCTTATCTACTGCTTACCAAATAAAACGACGAACAGTTATAACATAGCTGATAAAGTAACTTTGAAACTCTTTGTTTTTGTGTTTGTTTTATTCATTTATTTTTATGTTCGGTTAAATTTTACATAAATTAAAGAGCTTATGCAACAACAAACAACATTCTCATATTATGTGTACGACATATAAAAGGACTGGTGAAAAAAGTTATATTAACAAATTAAAGAAATTTCTAGTTTTGCACCACCAATTATTTGCAGTTTATACGCCAAATATTTTTCTACAACACCTCCCCCTCAAAAAAAAGTTTTTGATGTTCGGTTCTCATTCTACATTTCACCGCTCAACTTTGAATATTTAACTCTTACTTACTTAACTATTTTGACTTTCACTTACTTACCTTGTAATTCAAAATCGTAAAATCGTTAATTTGCATTACATAGTCCTTAGGGGTATTTATTAATATAATACATGAAATGGTTGATGGTTGATTCTGTCACATTAGGAAATGCTGAATGTGAAAAACGTTTAATAAATAAAAAAGTAACTTAAATGATACTAGCGTTATACAATTATGAAAGGAGAATTTTGGTTTGAAACGTGAAGGACTGAAGCCAATTAAGATCTCAATGAAGTTTAAAACTGAGCCAAACAATTGTTTAACTTATAATCGTTAAAGGCAATGCATTACAAAGTATGAATATCCTTACAAAGTTTTTATTTTGTTTTTGGGATTGTGATATTGACAAGGACTGGTATGTTTGTTTTATTATAACAACAAGATGCTAAAAAACATAAGTAAGCATTTAGTAATAACAAGGTACAGTATATTTACAAATGTGTAAAAGAAAGAGTTTAGTCATAGTGGATTTTTCCCTATGCCCAACCTAGGGCAATTGAACTATCATTTAGCAATTCCATCAAATGGCAAAATCATTACAAAGTATACTTAACCCCCACCAATTCTTTGAACACAGCTCCATAACCATTAAAATACCTAATTCATTTCATTGAATCGAAAAGTTCCGACATTTTTGCGTCAGAATTCATTTTTCAAGAGTCTCCGAATATTTATACATGTATTTGGTAATAGCAATGCCAAACGTTTCTGAATTCAGACATGACAATGATATTACATGCGTGTTTTCAATCCATTGTCCCTGTTTAAAGTTTTTAGGTACCCTTACAGTCATGATCAAACTTATATGCATATAATGGTATCGAAAAATCTTTTTGTTAAATAGCAAATATTTATCCTTATATTTGATAAGAATAAAAACATCAACAATGTTGAAAAAGTAACAATTGCTTACTTGTACCCATTGTGACCCTCGTAAATGTTAAATAAGTAACGCTTTTTATTATTTTATTTCTTTTACAACACGTCAAAGAACCGACATAGACAGGATTTTTGTAAGTTGGACAGAATTATTCCAAAACATCTTAAATAATTACAATAAATTCAATATTAATTATTATTTTTCTTATTACTTTGAGAAATTGAAAGTGAATATCATAAAATAAGTAAAAGTAAACCACCCAACAAAAGCCCAAAAACATGATCATTAACGGAGGAATAAATAACATATATCATCAGATATTGATAAAGTGATTAAAAATCTCCCGATTTCAGACAACAAAAATGACAATATGATGTCAGTAATATTGAAGACAATTATCAACGAAATGAATAATCAATGGAAAATTCTACTGAAAAACACGCATACACCCATTTAATTTGTTTTAAGAACAATTCACTATTCAACTTTTTGACGAACACGTGATGTTGTTAGAATCAACAGATGCATTAGGCCGACGTGGTAATTTGGAATCTCTGCTATATAAAGCAGACGTGCTGGCAATTCTAAATTAAATCTGTCGTTACAAAAACACATAACAAAGGTAAGTGTACTTACATCTTTAATGTCATTCTTGTTGCAGGGTGCATTGGTGGCCGTGTTGTCTAAAGCACGCTTACAGATCAGATAGCTTCTCGTCGCCCAGGTTCGAAACCCACTCGGTCAAATCCGATTGTAAAAAAGGTTTGTCGATTCACTTGCCATATGTCGTTATTTTCTCTAGGCACTTCGGATTCCTCCAGCATTCTAGAACTTAACCCATCGAAAGAAAGTGGAAAATTTTTTGAAGTGAAACACTATTACTTAACTCAAATTTGTGCTATATATTCTATACATTTTGTCTTTTTCTAATATGTTGCTCCAATACCAATTACTAGCTATGTTTATCGCACCATTACACTGTCCATCTTTCCTCCTTTCAAAATAATTTATTCCCTTAGTGTTTATCTTATGGCTAACTTTATTATTGGTGTATATTTCTTCCTTGCCCATTTATTCTATGTTTTATTTCTTATACTGACAGAACGCGTACCTTTATCATTATTTCCTTTGCTATCGTACATTTTCAGTATTTACTGTTCTTTTGTTTTAGATCGATGTTTAAAACCTAAAACGACTGAGCGCGCTATAAAAGTTACAACAATTGTTTGTTTATCACGTCCTTTCTGTTTTCTATAACTTCAGAATCTTGTTTCTTTCCCTAATAAAAGTAATCATGGCTGATTTTGATAAAACGTTTTTAAAACAAAATAGCAATACTTTAACTTACAACAAAAATGGCTTTTTATATTTTCAGATGAAATTCTTATTTGCCGCAGTATTGATGATGGCTATGATGACCATCTTGGTGGAATCTGCTAGTAAGTAATTAGTTTATTTTTATCTTACTACAAAATATAATATATCATATTTTAAGTTAAAATTCAGAGGTCTTAATGCCTGTTCTATCTACCCCCCCCACCTTTCTCTCTCGTAGTCTTATTTGGTATTGAAATTTAAATTTTGTTCTTGTTTTTAGGTATGAGCAGTGACGACATCGCAAAGGCGAATTTCAAGAGGCCGAGTCAAACTGGAGCTTCTATTGTCTATGTTACAATTTTCATGTTGTTTCATATCAGAACAAGTAACTTTCCATCAGCTATTTGCAGGACAAACGTAAATTGATGTATATAGTTAACATGAATGGTTCTATCTAATCCTTCAGCGTTTTTGATTTACATTTCAAACCTTTGAGATGCATGAGCTACCATAGTGCTAGCCAGAAAAAAAAAACAATCAAACGTGAAATGAATGTTTTAGTTTCATGTTTGTTTATATCGCATCGGCAATTTTAATTTGAGGAGAATAAATTGTTCTTAAATATCTATCTTTAACCATATGTTCTCTTGTTGAAATGTGTATGATTCGTTGCGTACTCATGCGCATAATCGATGACCTTCATAGTGCTACAATGATCGCAATGTCGTAGATAACCATTTGTAAAAGGAGGAAATTTAAGGAATGAAATGAAATCATAGTGCTTTTTGCTCTAGTGGAGACTTTTTTACTGATATAAAAAGAGTCAATTCCGGGGCGTTGGAGAAAACCGGAGTACCCGAAGACAACCAATGATTTTTGGCAAGCAGAGTGACAAATAATTTATTTGAAGGGTCTGCTGCTCGATTGGAATTTGAACACGGTAAAGAGGTAGAAGGTTCTTTTAGATAATAGATGTTAAAACACATTTTTGTACATTTGTATTATCAATACAATTTTTGTAACCTCAATTTTCTGAAACTATTTTGTCTTAAATGTTTCGGAGTATTTGAACATAATAATATTTAAGAAATCATAAAAAACACATCAATGGTTGATTTGAAATTTCAGTATTTCAATTTCGATTTTCAATTTAATTTTTTCATTCTCTAAAAAACCTTTAGATAATGCTAATTTTGTAACAAATAGTTTGTATTTTTTCTTTATTCAAAAGGTGTACAGCTGATGATGCCGCATGCTCCGCAGATGCCGATTGTTGTAATGGAGAGTGTAAAGCGGGAGTTTGTAAATAGTAAACCTCATGTTATACTGAGACACTATTGTGGAAAAGACCAAGAATGGAAATAAAATAAAAACATTCTAAAACATGTCTTGTTTATTTAGTTTATGATTGTCAATTCCTGCTTACGTTTAACCATTCTTTATAACTGAAAGTGGTCGGAGTAAGGTTATAAACATCGTCCTATTATAATTTTTTATTAATATTACTATTATTATTTTATGATATTATTAATATTTTTTGGGTTATATATATATATATATATATATATATATATATATATATATATATATATATATATATATATATATATATATATCCCAAAAATTGTCTTGTCATTCTTTTAAATGAACTATTTCATAATACATTCTATCAGTAGAACATGACAATATCGTAGTAAAGTATTCCTTTATAATTCCGTATAATGAACAGACGACAAGAGTATTGTGCTGTGTAAAAACTAACTCCAGCAAATCATACCCTTTGTCCTCGAAACACTGGGGATTATCTTATTGGTTGGAAGTAATGTTGTTTAACGTCGCATCAGCAATTGGTCCACGAGAACAAGTTTATATATATATCTGTTAGAATTATTCTGAGAACATTTTTGTATGAATTAGGGTAATGCATTATGAACTGTTTTATACTAGCGCGTATTCAGGGCGACGTTTTTTTTAAGGTGCTAGGCCATCGAGAAGTAAGCCGCAGTCAAGCATTATACGCCTCAAGTCACTTTATCTTGGACCAGTCGATACTTTGTCTCACTAATATCGAGCGTCATGCGAAGAAACATTAACTTAAGTTTAAAATATTATTTATGACCTAGCCAGGGTTCCAAATCATGACCCACTACTCTCGAGGCGGACGTTCTACAATTGAGTCCTCGAAGCGGTCCCAAATACCTACATGATTCTGTCTATTGGTATCCTGACGCGAATAGGATTGCTTTTGTGAAGCGTATTCATTAATATGTCTTTTTAGGATTACAACATTCAAATGCTTACCCTTAATAACGTTTTATCTACCAACATATTTTGACACTGTATCGTAAACTGACAATAATTCTGAAAAAGTTCGGGAATTATGGAAACAGCAGTCCATTTTTACGTTGTCAGGTATTACATGGTACAAATGGTTAAAACATTGTGCTCCAAGAAAAATTACATCTCTCAATCTTTTCGCGTTTGAAAAGTATCAAGGAACCATACCGTCAATATCACACCGTTGTCATGTGTAGACTTTCAAAATTTTACGAAAAGAAATATTCAAACCCTGCATATAACCATTAAACTATAATTTGCAAATACGTGTTACATTTCATCTGGCGACAAAAGTAATAGAATACGATGAAGGCGTAGCCTAGGAACGAATCACCGGAAAATAAATAAAAATAAATAAATAAATAAATAAATAAATAAAATAATAAATAAATAATATAAATAAATAAACACCAAAAATGTTTAAATTGATTTTTAATCACGTCAAAATATCACATTTTATTTGACTATTTTCTTACAAAAATATCACATATTATTTATATAATAGTAATTGACAAATCATTTAAGTAAGTGACTTTTAGAAAGTCAAAATATACAAAACTGTAACACAGGTTTGGCTGACAACATTTCAATAGATAACAATATGTATCTTTATATATGATGAATTGCAAACGAAACTCTCACCTATAAATGAGTCTTACTTTTCAAATCGAGGCTTTCAAACATATTTTGAAATTATGACACTATATATAACGGTTTTTGTAATGTCACTTTGTATTTGTGTATGTGATTTAAACAGAATCTTTAAATACCGTTTTTCTATCAACTAAACACTCTGGCATTTTTTGCACTTATGTTTTGATTGTATCAAAATATCCAAATGCATCAGAAAAAAAGTAAAACAATGAAACCGAAAGCTGAATTTTGGACCAAAATAAAAAATTATTTACCATGAAGAAAAAAAAAAAAAAAAAAAAAAAAAAAAAAAAAAAAAAAAAAAAAAAAACAAGTGTCAACTGCAAATCTGAAACTACTTTGACATAAGTGTTACAATGCACACAAGAATGTTTGGATGATATTACATACAATACAAAATGTATCTTCTATGAATTAAATGTTTGTAAAATGTGTATCATATTGATAGACATTGTACAGTGGTGAAAATATCCATACGATTTTAACTACTACATGTATTAAGGGATGTCTACTTCGAAATCACTATGTATAATACACATCAATGTTAATAGCTAAGAAAACAGTTAAAATGTTATATATTAATGTGAACATCTTCAAAACACACCAACATGTTATAATGAGTTCAAATTTTAAAAAGGAAATTACGACAAATGAAATAAAAATGATCTTCAATAACCATAACTTTCTACAATAAAAACAAAATCACAACCAATGCAGTTTTCCAAACATTACCTATGTACGTGGTAAACAAAAATCAATGAAGTCATCTTATATATATATTTCGATTTTATATTTTAATCTGAGACACCATCACCACAATTATAACAATGAATTGAATAATTAACAAGAATTCTACAGATTTAAATGTCTCGCCTGGTTAGTTTTTGATCGAGTAGAAAATACATTAACACAAACTTTCAAAATTTGACACGCCTGCCACCATCACCGACACGACACCGGAAAAGTAACACCTAAGTCTCGCCCTATGACAATGTCAGGCTCGACAAAAAACCTTTCAAACAAATAAAGATTATATCTTTTAAAACCCTTGTATATGACTAGGGACTGAGAACTCATATAGAAAACCGCTTAAAATGTATCTCTTCAAAATTCCAAGTGTAGATCCATATTTGCTCTATGACCTGAGAACCCATATATTGTATATCTTCATGACCTTAGACCCAGTTATGAACGGTCTAGGCATTGTGCATATATTATTTGTTTGGCACTAAATATCTTTTTCGTCTTAAATTATGATTTTATCTTGCATGTAAAGTAATGGTCATTATGTTCTGATTTTAAATAATTTTCTGTATAAGTTTAAAAACATTGGCGCAAGCCATAATATTAATATCTGTCGACGCTTATAAACAGCATCTGTTGGTTGATATTTAAAGGAAACTTTTTTTAAAAAAAATGTAAACTGCTAGGACGCATATAATGATAGATGAAATTCTCATAAATTACCGTTAATAAGTGACATGATTAAAAAATTACCGCGGTTACTTTTTCTGTCAGAATTGCTTCAGTTTTAGTTGCTAAAATCAAACAAACCTTATCATTACCCGAGATATTTAAGAACTTGTTATATATTTTAAACAATATCTAATAAGCAAACAAATGCAGAAACAACAAAAAAAAAAAAAAAAAACAACGATCTACATAACAAAAATTAAACTCTCATTTGAATAAAACTATGTATTTAGCGAGTCTTAAAATAATGGACCTACAAATAAATAAAATTTGAATCCAATTCAGAATTTTAATTTCATTTAAAAGGTTGATAATCATGCTACAATTTTTTGCAAGAGTTGTCTTTCTTTAGTTACGTAAAAAGATATGCATGCAAGAGTTGTCTTTCTTTAAATATATGGTTTCGTTTTGCAAACAACAAGCACATATCTTTTTGTTAATACACAAAATATATTTTGAAAAAAATGTTTTTCTTTATAAAATGACCACTTTCAGCTTTAAAGTACCAAGGATAGTTCATTGCAATTCTATTGCGCATCCCTAACATATTAATTAAAAATAATCAAATGTTAAAATACATATAATTTAAAGTAGAGGCGGCCCCGGGGTGGGAGGGGGGTTGTCAAGCATGTCTGATTTCTTAAATACGGATTTCTATAATGAAGGCAGATCTCCTATTGATAGATAAATGTCATTTTCACGTATATGTACAAAGTGTTATTTAAATCGACATAGGTTTGTTACCATGTGAAACATCAAAGTGTATACCATATTCATTGAATTGATAGATATGTACATATATAATAAAAATACCTGTTAAATTTTGATGTGCCATGTGTGCACAGCTCTGAAAACCATTCCTCATCAGTGACACTACCAAGAAGTTTGATACATAAAACACATAAGCCAAACAGTTAGAAATAATGAATCTAAGGTTTCAAAATTATATGAATCCAAATCCAGCTAAGGAACGTTTAGCATGAGGGAACAAACCATAGTTTTAAATGACCTAATATGTTAACTAAACTGTTAAGTTTTTAGACAGGCCTTATTATCTACGAAGTTTTACTCATATGTACATTGACTCTTTCATTCAAAATATTTACAAACTTAAAAAATTTGAACATGTGTACAATACGCAGTTTGGAATGAATTACAAAAGCAAGCAGATTATTACGAGGAGCGAAAAGGAAGGAAAGCTGCAACAAGGAAAATAAATTATACATTGTACAATTATCTTTTTAAGTCAGTTAAATTTAGGTTTATTTTCGAATATATTTAAATCTCGTTGTCATTTTTTCTGGTTCGTGTGGGTGGTAGAAGTTATCGACATTCCTTATTCATGTGTTAAGATGGGCTGTAAGATTTTTAAGAGATAATTCACGCTCCTCAGAAACGGTAAAACGTCACAAAAGAAAATATAGTGATTTTTAAATTAATCCAAAATTTGAAAACTGTATAGGAGTCATTACGATTATTCACTGAACACACACATAACTATTTTAGGCACCTTTGTGCTATGAATCTAGTATGCTCGCTACATGGCGCCCTTGTTAAAAGTTTCTGATGTTGAAATAGCAAACGTGCTATCAAGATCATTTAGACCTGAAAAGCAGTGTAAAAACATGTTTCTTAAGGCAAAGATGTTCAAAATAAAAAACATGAAGCATCGTTTGACGGGTTAATTTCAGTACATTTCATCTTTTTTTCGAGTGTATTAGTTTTGCACACGTTACATGGTCTAGTACCTCGCGTAATTAAAAAAGTACCAATTAACCTGTATGCTTGGGGTAGACTTAACTTTAGTTTTTATTGGTCGAACCCAACACAACCAAGACTGCGTATGATTCAACTGAATATAAGAAGATCAATCTTGAGTTAAGTGTTTTGTTTTTGTGAAAACTTGACACCAATACTTTATAATCCCGAAAAAGTCAATCTACTATAGCAAATATGCTTTATCATGTATTTAAAATGGGTTTTTCATTTGTAAGAACTACATAATTTTTAACTTATATACCAATACAGGCGGTCTTTCCTTCATAATGAAATTCATGTATTTATAATGAAGTTCAAAGTCAACTGTTTTAAATATGAAATGTTTACCCATCTCATTAAATATGTTTACCAAATATGAATGGACATGACTGACCACTCGGTAAACTTGATGACCCTGACAACCAATTATGTATTCATAAAATTGATAAATTCATGATAACACACTTACATACACACAACATCATCATGATAGTTTAAATAATCCAAAATAATTCAATTTTGGTTCTCTGGCAACTAAAGTTAAATTGGATACCTTAACAAAAAGTTCATCACCTTTCCTTAGATAAAATAGCGCCCCCAAGTAACTGGTATATTCACCAAATTGTTGATTTCTGCCCCAACATTTTGTAATTGAGTTCTGAATAAGATTTTCCTCTCCGCCGTTGGAATATATAATATTGTATCTATATATGTAATGGGACAAACTGTTTCCAAAAGAGGCCGTGTTTCCTCGTCGGAAAAATTCCAGAAAAGAGACTTGGCTGTAAACATAATATAATCCATCAGACGGAACTACGATTCTTCCATGGCGGTATTCAACCCGATTAGTAAAGGCTAAATCAACATCGTATATCCAGGATGAAATAGGAAACTGTTGTCCAGGAACTGAAATAAAAAAAAAATCATAAAAAGTTAATAGTTGGAGTTCACGATGTCTTCTCTTTCTTTAGTTCATTTGTAGTTTTGTGCTCTCGGTAAAATTGGCTTGCACGTGACGGGTGTAGCTACATGTAGCTAGACAGGAGGCGCTTACCCTTCCAGAGCACCCGGCCTCACTTCCTTGATGGAAGTTCACGTGTATAACATATTTTGCCAGTTTGCAAAGTTTTACTTTGTTTTTGGGATTGTGTTATGGACAAGGACTGATGTGTTTGTTTTATTACATAAGCTTTTGTAGTATTTTTAGCTGCAACACGCAACCAGCAATGGCTGTGAACTCATCGTTTCTTCTGAATTTCCAGCATAATACAATCTTTATTGGAAACGTTAATTTCCATTGATAACAGATTGACGATTGCTTTTGAGACAATACTTCTTGATATTCAACATGAAAAACATAGACATACGACACAAAAAGGAAACAAATCCATTCTCACCTAGAGTTGACCGGAATTAAACTCAGAACGAAGAAACCTTAACCTGAGGCCTTAACCATTACCGTCAAAAGGTTATATGAGTTCAAATGCTAACACCTTAAACAATCTAACACCACCGTCTCAAACAATCATTAGATGATAAGATGCTTACGCCTGAGCAATTCAGAAAAAGAAAAACGTTGAAAACAACAGACCACGAGATGACTTGTGTTTTAAAGCGTTCGCCTTCACCACAAAGACACCATCGTCACAAAAATCAATAAACAATGAGAAGACTGACCCTTTTTACTTAGACACCACTATCAAAAGCTAGCAATAGACGACCAGACGCATTGTGGATGAGGACCGACGCCTTTTTACTCAGACGCCGCCATCACAAGCAAGATTAGACGACGAGACGCCTTTGTTTGAAGATTGACGCCTTAACAACCTAGAGGCCACCATCACAAGTTAAAATAAAACGATGATATGCTTTTATTTAAAAACTGGCGCCTTTTAACTCAGACGCAAACACAACAAGCTAGCATTAGACGATGCGACGCCTAGCGTTTAAGGACTGACGGCTTTTCACTCAGGCACCAACACCGCAAGCTAGCATTAGACGATGCGATGTCTTGTGTTTAAGGACTGACGGCTTTTCACTCATGCACCAACACCGCAAGCTAGCATAAGCCGATGCGATGTCTTGTGTTTAAGGACTGACGGCTTTTCACTCAAGCACCAACACCGCAAGCTAGCATTAGACGATGCGACGCCTAGCGTTTAAGGACTGACGGCTTTTCACTCAAGCACCAACACCGCAAGCTAGCATTAGACGATGCGACGTCTTGTGTTTAAGGACTGACGTCTTTTCACTCAAGCACCAACACCACAAGCTAGCATTAGACGATGCGAGTCTTGTGTTTAAGGACTGACGGCTTTTCACTCAAGCACCAACACCGCAAGCTAGCATTAGACGATGCGATGTCTTGTGTTTAAGGACTGACGTCTTTTCACTCAAGCACCAACACCGCAAGCTAGCATTAGACGATGCGACGTCTTGTGTTTAAGGACTGACGGCTTTTCACTCAAACACCAACACCGCAAGCTAGCATTAGACGATGCGACGTCTTGTGTTTAAGGACTGACGGCTTTTTACTTAGAGACTATCATCAAAAGCTAACATAAGCCGGTTAAATGGTGTCTATTTTTAAGACTGACGCCTTAACCATTTACAAACAATCATTAGACGAAGAGACTAAAACCTAAACCACTCAGACATACCGGGGTCACAAATAACCATTAAATAAAAACATAATCATTACATCATGCAACTATTAAACCACGCTTGAAAAATAAAGTAGAAATAACCATGAAAAATAAAATGGCAATGAATGTTTTGTTGATCAAGAAAAAAAATCTTTGTATATCAATCAAAAAGATCAGCTACATAAAACAGAGAAAAAGACATTAAAATCCCCCCAGAAGAGATAAAAACACACCATAGTACCTAGATAAACTAACCACTAATGTGTCTATACATACTAATGAGAAGTGCATTCAGTAACTAATAGTATGTACTTTGATATTTATGTACTTTTTATAATTCATTAATTTGTACATAAACTGCATAAATAGCAGCACATTTAATGTAATATGGAATTGCTTCAATATGGTTATAATCAAAACTTCATAAGTTATGCGTATCGTGAACAAAAAGTATAAAAATTAGAAAAAATTATTTAACGTAACAAAACGTGTACCTGGCAACATCAAGTTGATAAAATCAAAAACATGAATCAAGAAAGAAGAAAAAATACTTTGAACAGACATCGCAGCAAATGTTAGTACTATTTGGAACACTTGTTATAAAAGTCTCGACTGTGAACAGACACTGGAGTAAATGTCCAGTGATATGGTTATAATACTATTTGGAACACCTGTTATAAAAGTCTCGACTGTGAACAGACACTTGAGTAAATGTCCAGTGTTATGTTTATAATACTAATTGGAACACTTGTTATAAACGTCTCGACTGTGAACGGACACTGGAGTAAATGTCCAGTGATGTGGTTATAGCACTACTATGAACGCTTGTTATAAAAGTTCGACTGTGAACGGACACTGGAGTAAATGTACAGTGATGTGGTTATAGCACTACTTGGAACGCTTGTTATAAAAGTCTCGACTGTGAACGGACACTGGAGTAAATGTCCAGTAATGTGGTTATAGCACTTCTTGGAACGCTTGTTATAAAAGTCTCGACTGTGAACAGACACTGGAGTAAATGTCCAGTGATGTGGTTATAGCACTACTTGGAACGCTTGTTATAAAAGTCTCGACTGTGAACAGACACTGGAGTAAATGTCCAGTGATGTGGTTATAGCACTACTTGGAACGCTTGTTATAAAAGTCTTGACTGTGAACGGACACTGGAGTAAATGTCCAGTGATGTGGTTATAGCACTACTGGGAACGCTTGTTATAAAAGTCTCGACTGTGAACAGACACTGGAGTAAATGTCCAGTGTTATGTTTATAATACTAATTGGAACACTTGTTATAAACGTCTCGACTGTGAACGGACACTGGAGTAAATGTTCAGTGGTGTGGTTATAGCACTACTAGGAACACGTGTTACAAAAGTCTCGACTGTGAATAAACACTAGAGTAAATGTCCAGTAGTGTGGTTATAGTACTATATAGAACACTTGTTATAAAAGTCTCGATTGGGAACAGACACTGGAGTAAATGTCCAGTGATATGGTTATATAACCATTTGGAACACTTGTTATAAAAGTCTCGACTGTGAACACACTTGAGTAAATGTCCAGTGATATGGTTATAATACTAATTGGAACACTTGTTATAAACGTCTCGACTGTGAACGGACACTGGAGTAAATGTTCAGTTCTGTGGTTATAGTACTATTTAGAACACTTGTTATAAAAGTCTCGATTGGGAACAGACACTGGAGTAAATGTCCAGTGATGTGGTTATATAACCATTTGGAACACCTGTTATAAAAGTCTCGACTGTGAACAGACACTAGAGTAAATGTCCAGTGATATGGTTATAATACCAATTGGAACACTTGTTATAAACGTCTCGACTGTGAACGGACACTGGAGTAAATGTTCAGTTCTGTGGTTATAGTACTATTTAGAACACTTGTTATAAAAGTCTCGACTGTGAACAGACACTGGAGTAAATGTCCAGTGATATGGTTAAAGTTCTATTTGGAACACCTGTTATAAAAGTCTCGACTGTGAACAGACACTGGAGTAAATGTCCAGTGATATGGTTATAATACTAATTGGAACACTTGTTATAAACGTCTCGACTGTGAACGGACACTGGAGTAAATGTCCAGTGATGTGGATATAGCACTACTTGGAACGCTTGTTATAAAAGTCTCGACTGTGAACAGACACTGGAGTAAATGTCCAGTGATATGGTTTAAGTACTATATAGAACACTTGTTATAAACGTCTCGACTGTGAACGGACACTGGAGTAAATGTACAGTGGTGTGGTTATAGTACTTCTAGGAACACGTGTTACAAAGGTCGCGACTGTGAACGAACACTGGAGTAAATGTCTAGTAGTGTGGTTATAGTACTATATAGAACACTTGTTATAAAATTCTCGATTGGGAACAGACACTGGAGTTAATGTCTATTGGTGTGGTTAAAGTTCTATTTGGAACACTTGTTATAAAAGTCTCGACTGTGAATAGACACTGGAGTAAATGTTCAGTAATGTGGTTATATAACCATTTGAAACACTTGTTATAAAAGTCTCGACTGTGAACAGACACTGGAGTAAATGTCCAGTGATGTGGTTATAAAACCATTTGAAACACTTGTTATAAAAGTCTCGACTGTGAACGGACACTGGAGTAAATGTCCAGTGGTGTGGTTTTAGTACTATATAGAACACTTGTTATAAAAGTCTCGATTGGGAACAGACACTGGAGTAAATGTCTATTGGTGTGGTTAAAAAACTACTTGGAACACGTGTTATAAAAGTTCGACTGTGAACGGACACTGGAGTTAATGTTCAGTGGTGTGGTTTTAGTACTATATCGAACACTTGTTATAAAAGTCTCGATTGGGAACAGACACTGGAGTAAATGTCTATTGGTGTTGTTATTATTCTATTTGGAACACTTGTTATAAAAGTCTCGATTGGGAACAGACACTGGAGTAAATGTCTATTGGTGTTGTTATTATTCTATTTGGAACACTTGTTATAAAAGTCTCGACTGTGAACGGACACTGGAGTAAATGTCCAGTAATGTGGTTATAGCACTTCTTGGAACGCTTGTTATAAAAGTCTCGACTGTGAACAGACACTGGAGTAAATGTCCAGTGATGTGGTTATAGCACTACTTGGAACGCTTGTTATAAAAGTCTCGACTGTGAACAGACACTGGAGTAAATGTCCAGTGATGTGGTTATAGCACTACTTGGAACGCTTGTTATAAAAGTCTTGACTGTGAACGGACACTGGATTAAATGTCCAGTGATGTGGTTATAGCACTACTGGGAACGCTTGTTATAAAAGTCTCGACTGTGAACAGACACTGGAGTAAATGTCCAGTGTTATGTTTATAATACTAATTGGAACACTTGTTATAAACGTCTCGACTGTGAACGGACACTGGAGTAAATGTTCAGTGGTGTGGTTATAGCACTACTAGGAACACGTGTTACAAAAGTCTCGAC
The DNA here is from genome assembly GCA_029721355.1 of Tegillarca granosa. Taxonomy (NCBI): domain Eukaryota; kingdom Metazoa; phylum Mollusca; class Bivalvia; order Arcoida; family Arcidae; genus Tegillarca; species Tegillarca granosa. The sequence continues at coordinate 293,941 of JARBDR010000351.1, read as the reverse complement.
TGTGAATAAACACTAGAGTAAATGTCCAGTAGTGTGGTTATAGTACTATATAGAACACTTGTTATAAAAGTCTCGATTGGGAACAGACACTGGAGTAAATGTCCAGTGATATGGTTATATAACCATTTGGAACACTTGTTATAAAAGTCTCGACTGTGAACACACTTGAGTAAATGTCCAGTGATATGGTTATAATACTAATTGGAACACTTGTTATAAACGTCTCGACTGTGAACGGACACTGGAGTAAATGTTCAGTTCTGTGGTTATAGTACTATTTAGAACACTTGTTATAAAAGTCTCGATTGGGAACAGACACTGGAGTAAATGTCCAGTGATGTGGTTATATAACCATTTGGAACACCTGTTATAAAAGTCTCGACTGTGAACAGACACTAGAGTAAATGTCCAGTGATATGGTTATAATACCAATTGGAACACTTGTTATAAACGTCTCGACTGTGAACGGACACTGGAGTAAATGTTCAGTTCTGTGGTTATAGTACTATTTAGAACACTTGTTATAAAAGTCTCGACTGTGAACAGACACTGGAGTAAATGTCCAGTGATATGGTTAAAGTTCTATTTGGAACACCTGTTATAAAAGTCTCGACTGTGAACAGACACTGGAGTAAATGTCCAGTGATATGGTTATAATACTAATTGGAACACTTGTTATAAACGTCTCGACTGTGAACGGACACTGGAGTAAATGTCCAGTGATGTGGATATAGCACTACTTGGAACGCTTGTTATAAAAGTCTCGACTGTGAACAGACACTGGAGTAAATGTCCAGTGATATGGTTTAAGTACTATATAGAACACTTGTTATAAACGTCTCGACTGTGAACGGACACTGGAGTAAATGTACAGTGGTGTGGTTATAGTACTTCTAGGAACACGTGTTACAAAGGTCGCGACTGTGAACGAACACTGGAGTAAATGTCTAGTAGTGTGGTTATAGTACTATATAGAACACTTGTTATAAAATTCTCGATTGGGAACAGACACTGGAGTTAATGTCTATTGGTGTGGTTAAAGTTCTATTTGGAACACTTGTTATAAAAGTCTCGACTGTGAATAGACACTGGAGTAAATGTTCAGTAATGTGGTTATATAACCATTTGAAACACTTGTTATAAAAGTCTCGACTGTGAACAGACACTGGAGTAAATGTCCAGTGATGTGGTTATAAAACCATTTGAAACACTTGTTATAAAAGTCTCGACTGTGAACGGACACTGGAGTAAATGTCCAGTGGTGTGGTTTTAGTACTATATAGAACACTTGTTATAAAAGTCTCGATTGGGAACAGACACTGGAGTAAATGTCTATTGGTGTGGTTAAAAAACTACTTGGAACACGTGTTATAAAAGTTCGACTGTGAACGGACACTGGAGTTAATGTTCAGTGGTGTGGTTTTAGTACTATATCGAACACTTGTTATAAAAGTCTCGATTGGGAACAGACACTGGAGTAAATGTCTATTGGTGTTGTTATTATTCTATTTGGAACACTTGTTATAAAAGTCTCGATTGGGAACAGACACTGGAGTAAATGTCTATTGGTGTTGTTATTATTCTATTTGGAACACTTGTTATAAAAGTCTCGATTGTGAACGAACACTTGAGTAAATGTCCAGTGGTGTGGTTTTAATACTATTTGGAACACTTGTAATTAAAGCCTGAATTGTGAATAGACACTGGACTTAATTTCCAGCGGTGTGGTTATAGTTCTATTTTGAACACTTATTATAAAAGTCTCGACTGTGAACAGACACTGGAGTAAATGTCCAGTGATATGGTTATAATACCAATTGGAACACTTGTTATAAACGTCTCGACTGTGAACGGACACTGGAGTAAATGTTCAGTTCTGTGGTTATAGTACTATTTAGAACACTTGTTATAAAAGTCTCGACTGTGAACAGACACTGGAGTAAATGTCCAGTGATATGGTTAAAGTTCTATTTGGAACAACTCTTATAAAAGTCTCGACTGTGAACAGACACTGGAGTAAATGTCCAGTGATATGGTTATAATACTAATTGGAACACTTGTTATAACAGTCTCGACTGTGAACGGACACTGGAGTAAATGTCAAGTGATATGGTTATAATACTAATTGGAACACTTGTTATAAACGTCTCGACTGTGAACGGACACTGGAGTAAATGTCCAGTGATGTGGATATAGCACTACTTGGAACGCTTGTTATAAAAGTCTCGACTGTGAACAGACACTGGAGTAAATGTCCAGTGATATGGTTTAAGTACTATATAGAACACTTGTTATAAACGTCTCGACTGTGAACGGACACTGGAGTAAATGTACAGTGGTGTGGTTATAGTACTTCTAGGAACACGTGTTACAAAAGTCGCAACTGTGAACGAACACTGGAGTAAATGTCTAGTAGTGTGGTTATAGTACTATATAGAACACTTGTTATAAAATTCTCGATTGGGAACAGACACTGGAGTTAATGTCTATTGGTGTGGTTAAAGTTCTATTTGGAACACTTGTTATAAAAGTCTCGACTGTGAATAGACACTGGAGTAAATGTTCAGTAATGTGGTTATATAACCATTTGAAACACTTGTTATAAAAGTCTCGACTGTGAACAGACACTGGAGTAAATGTCCAGTGATGTGGTTATAAAACCATTTGAAACACTTGTTATAAAAGTCTCGACTGTGAACGGACACTGGAGTAAATGTCCAGTGGTGTGGTTTTAGTACTATATAGAACACTTGTTATAAAAGTCTCGATTGGGAACAGACACTGGAGTAAATGTCTATTGGTGTGGTTAAAAAACTACTTGGAACACGTGTTATAAAAGGTTCGACTGTGAACGGACACTGGAGTTAATGTTCAGTGGTGTGGTTTTAGTACTATATCGAACACTTGTTATAAAAGTCTCGATTGGGAACAGACACTGGAGTAAATGTCTATTGGTGTTGTTATTATTCTATTTGGAACACTTGTTATAAAAGTCTCGATTGGGAACAGACACTGGAGTAAATGTCTTTTGGTGTTGTTATTATTCTATTTGGAACACTTGTTATAAAAGTCTCGATTGTGAACGAACACTTGAGTAAATGTCCAGTGGTGTGGTTTTAATACTATTTGGAACACTTGTAATTAAAGCCTGAATTGTGAATAGACACTGAACTTAATTTCCAGCGGTGTGGTTATAGTTCTATTTTGAACACTTATTATAAAAGTCTCGACTGTGAACAGACACTGGAGTAAATGTCCAGTGATGTGGTTATAAAACCATTTGAAACACTTGTTATAAAAGGTCCGACTGTGAACGGACACTGGAGTAAATGTCCAGTGGTGTGGTTTTAGTACTATATAGAACACTTGTTATAAAAGTCTCGATTGGGAACAGACACTGGAGTAAATGTCTATTGGTGTGGTTAAAAAACTACTTGGAACACGTGTTATAAAAGGTTCGACTGTGAACGGACACTGGAGTTAATGTTCAGTGGTGTGGTTTTAGTACTATATCGAACACTTGTTATAAAAGTCTCGATTGGGAACAGACACTGGAGTAAATGTCTATTGGTGTTGTTATTATTCTATTTGGAACACTTGTTATAAAAGTCTCGATTGGGAACAGACACTGGAGTAAATGTCTTTTGGTGTTGTTATTATTCTATTTGGAACACTTGTTATAAAAGTCTCGATTGTGAACGAACACTTGAGTAAATGTCCAGTGGTGTGGTTTTAATACTATTTGGAACACTTGTAATTAAAGCCTGAATTGTGAATAGACACTGAACTTAATTTCCAGCGGTGTGGTTATAGTTCTATTTTGAACACTTATTATAAAAGTCTCGACTGTGAACAGACACTGGAGTAAATGTCCAGTGATGTGGTTATAAAACCATTTGAAACACTTGTTATAAAAGGTCCGACTGTGAACGGACACTGGAGTAAATGTCCAGTGGTGTGGTTTTAGTACTATATAGAACACTTGTTATAAAAGTCTCGATTGGGAACAGACATTGGAGTAAATGTTTATTGGTGTGGTTAAAAAACTACTTGGAACACGTGTTATAAAAGTTTCGACTGTGAACGGACACTGGAGTTAATGTTCAGTGGTGTGGTTTTAGTACAATATAGAACACTTGTTATAAAAGTCTCGATTGGGAACAGACACTGGAGTAAATGTCTAATGGTGTTGTTATTATTCTATTTGGAACACTTGTTATAAAAGTCTCGATTGTGACTGAACACTTGAGTAAATGTCCAGTGGTGTGGTTATAATACTATTTGGAACACTTGTAATAAAAGCCTGGATTGTGAACAGACACTTGACTAAATTTCCAGCGGTGTGGTTATAGTTCTATTTTGAACACTTGTTATAAAAGTCTCGACTGTGAACAGACACTGGAGTAAATGTCCAGTGATATGGTTATAATACTATTTAGAACACTTGTTATAAAAGTCTCGATTTGGAACAGACACTGGAGTAAATGTCTATTGGTGTGGTTAAAGTACAACTTGGAACATTTTACATATTTCTCCAACGTTATTCTTACCATTTTAGAATGTTGACAACAAAATTGTCACTTTTTCTATTGCCACTTTCCTTTAGGAAGAGAGTTATCTAGTAGCAAAACTCGTAAAAATTAATTGGATAAATCGTTTAAGAAAGGAATGTGACAATAAGAGAAGTGACAATTTTGTTGTCAACTTTCTAAATTGGTAAGAATAAAGTTGAAAAAATATGTAAACCGTCAATAGAAACTTGACAATGACAAAATTCACTTCTCCTCTACAATTAATAAAACTTGACGGCTGATATCGGCCATCGTACATTAAACTGGTATCAAGCCAACAAGAAGACCTTTCTCACCTCCTTTCGACCCAAAGCGGTTAAAACGCCTGTAGTTTAAAGGCTAACGCTGTAACCACTCGGTCACCGCCACCAAACTTTCAATGATGTGTAAACGTCACATATAGCGCAAGAAATAAGACTGTTAGGTACTTAGTGTTTAGTGAGAAACGGGAGGTAATTCATAGATGATTTGTTTGACTATAAAGAACAAAGACTGAAATTAAAACCATACAATTATATGAGAAGCCCATTTAGCAATTTAGGAATAAGTTAATCAAAAACGTACCTGGGTCTTGGTCCAGCCTGCTTACAGATCCCATTAAATGTGCTGCTGGTCTGTCGGACTCTGTTTCCGGAGAAACCGGTATTTTTATGTTACCTACAAAATAACAAAGTTTAAATATCAATACACAAGATATAACATACTAAAGGTCTATAGAAGGTTTTTCTTACATTATAAGACACAATACAATATAATATTTTCGGACTGAAACGACGTCATATATACTGTCCCTTGATGGAAGATTTATGATGATGTTCAGATTGCAATTGTTTTTTGTACTAAAATGGCATGTGATACGAATGAAGGAAAAATCAAAGTACTTAAAACACTAAAGACCGATTGAACCATAACACGATACTATAAAGACAAAATGACGTTGTTTTTACGTCATCATCACGTAATAAGTATGGTAAAATAAGAAGAACCACTCGATTTTCTAAAATATTTTTCAGCAAGCACTATATAATTCTGATTCATGAACCAAATGTAAAACATTATAAAAAATCAGACCATAAAGGATTTTCAAACAGGAAATGAAATGAAATATTATCAAAAGAGTAAAAAGCAATAACTAAAGATTTACAAATATAAATGTACCAAGGTACCATTTAATGAACAACATAAGCGGATCCTAGATTGAACGCAAAAACTTATATAAATAAATACAAAAATAAAAAAATATTTAATCTTAAATAACCCTCAAATAACACATTTGTATCAAAAAGTCATAGAAAACAGATTAAAAAATGCCTTAAAATAATCTAATATATACCACGTAGAAATTAATTTTGCGTTTATATTGAGATATTGAGAGTCTGGGATTAATTTTATCAGTCATTACCAGGCATACAGTTTTCTTACTTTCTTTGTTTATGAGATAACAGCTTGTCAGGTAATCAAATGCATCAGTCAAATACACCTTTCTGTTGAGGGCATATAAGAATAAATAGACCTGGAATTGGTACATGCATATGATCATTGGTTGTGGATATTTTATGGTGGACTTAAAATTATGCTTTAGTTAGCACGTTCGGAGATTGATTATTTTTCCAAAGGAAAGAATGAGTCGTAAGGAATGATGCATGATATCCGAATGTAGCTGAATAATACGGTATTGACACGTGACTTGTTCAGATTTGTGCTTTATAATTAGAAAACTTTTATAATAGTTTAACAAAAGCAATCTTGACTCGATATTACACTATTCAATTTAATAAAGCATTATTTGTAAATAAATGCGGTGACTACACCTCCGTGATATACATGAATCGCAAGGAAGTGTCAAGCGCACATTTTCTGTAATAATTCCCGCTTTCCCTTAGAGTATAAAGAGTAAATAAGCAGTGTCTCAATATTATAAGTATATTGTTATATTGTTTACTGTACCGTCGTAAAAATCATTTTTATCTTATGAAAAATAAGCAAAAAAGTCGTGAACCATTTTGTACTAGACACTTACACATAAAAAGCACTCCCTATGCAAAACATCTAAAACATTTTGTGTCTGTATGTGCTTACTAGGACTTCGTTTATTTTTAAGTTCCCATCCGAATGAACCGTGACTTTTATTTCGTAATACCGAGTGTTTGGCGAAAGAGCAGCCACTACCCACTTTCAAGTCTTGGGTCAGACCCGGTCGGGGTTCGAACCCACGACCTCCCACTTACGGAACAAGCCCTCGAATATAAGAGAAATTTTGACTGGAGCTAAACTTCTTTACCCTACTACACTCCACTCCAAGCAGTGACAATAAAGCAAATCCACGTTTTCTTATCTACCTTTTCTTCACCACAGCTGATAATGCAGTTTCTCAATCTATCATGAAATGACTGGCTTACACGGAAAAGTAATTAACTTGTTATCATTCAGTTTGAAGTTGTGCTCAACAAATTATATTTCTTGTTTAAATAACCAAAGGATGCTATAAAAGATACATTGCGAATCTTAATATGAATATTGGGGGATGACAGCGGTAGTATTATTACGTGTTCAATTTGTAGAAATGTTATATTTAACAAGATGGATGTAATGTATTGATATAGCTGAGTGAAAGACATGTTTCCAAAAAACTTCATCTCCAAACACAACTGTTATCAAAGGTTGAAATGTTATAGCTAAAATAACATGTATTTGTCAACAGCTGGAGTAGTAAACGATTCGACACAAATTGTAAAAAAAAAAAAAAAAGAAATTAAATAAAATAAATTAAATAAATAAAGTTAAGTAAAATAAATAAATAAATAAATAAATAAATAAATAAATAAATAAATAAAGTAAAATCACAAGCACACTCCAAATGGGATTAATTTTCACAAATTAATCCCATCAAATTTTTTGTCAACAATTTCTTTAATTAAAAGACTACGTTTGACGTTCTGTCTCCAAACTGTTTATAATACACAACTTATATTTCATCCTAATTAGTGATATGTATGTATGTATGTATGCGCCTTTGTCTTAGGACGCCCATACTTAAACGTGCTAGTTACTATGGTTTATATCTAACCACGTGTTCTGTAGCTAATAGAGCTTATTTGGTTTCTGATTTACTTGATTTTAATAGTGTGTAACAAAACGTGTATGCATCAAATTTCATAATCAACAAAAGACTAATCTAAGGAGAAAAAAAACTAACTTTCGACTATTTTTGTCTGCCTGTATATTTCCGTTGTCAAAGTCTTTTCACGCTGACATTAAACAATGTGTATTGTGTCTTAAAGTCAAATACTTTTCTAAAGTTAAAGCGTCAAAAGCGTCAAAAAGGTCTAGCAATATTTGTTCGTTTTCAATTTTAGCGGAAAATTAATTCGTTTGCAGTTATTTTTAAATTGTGTTGAAACTGTGCAGACAATATCGTATTTGGTATACTTCATAGTTGAACTGTTTCGCACCTAATAAATAGGTATATGGTACTCCTATCATGGACAAAACTACCCACTGTTATATCACAAAAATCAATAGGTGTGTAACAGCCGAGTTTATCAACTGACTACTTGTATTTAATTTAAAAACATAACACATATAGCTTTGGGGTAAAATCGTATCGTGAACTGCTTTAGAACAATACTTAATAACCTCTGGAATTCTATGAAAAAAGTCACCACCTTTGTCTCGTCATTTCTTGTTCTCCCATTCTTGTGTCCCGTGTTATTGTTGTAGCGTGTTATTGTTGTCCAGTATTATTGTTGTAGTGTGTTATTGTTGTAGTGTGTTATTGTTGTAACGTGTTATTGTTGTAGAGTATTATTGTTGTAGTGTGTTATTGTTGTAGTCTGTTATTGTTGTCCCTTGTTATTTGAAAATGTTTTGAATTAGACTGAATAATAATCTTTGCAGGAGAATCCAAAAACTGGTAGTTAATTACGTTGTCATCACGACTTATCTAGAAGTAAACATGATAGCTAAATGGCATTTTTTTCAAATGCGGCGTAATTTCAATAGGCCTTTTGTGAAATAACAGACAGTTAATAAATGAACATCTTAGCTGCCACGAAAACGCAATGTCAAAAACTAAATGTGATGTTGAAAAGGTCGTTTCTACTTCAGAATATTTATGATATAAAAGAACATATTAGATTTCAATTACCAATGAGAAACAATAATGTCTGCTAAGCTTCCTTTTGCAAAACATATGCATGAACAGTGATGCATTCAAATCTCTTTGTAAAGCAGTCTGCTAATTTTGTCAGTTTTAAAAAATGTGTATTTTATAAACAATGATTTGTGTACGAATTCATTAATCATTAATCATTAATAAAAATAAAATAAATAAAACAATTAAAAAATAAAATAAAATAAAATAAATAAAATAAAATAAAACAAAATAAAAAATAAAATAAAATAAAATAAAATAAAATAAAATAAAATAAAATAAAATAAAATAAAATAAATAAGATAAATAAAATAAAAACATATGTAAGTAGGTTTGATTTATTATTTTTGGAATCAGGTATGGGTAATGGAAGTAACTATAATTAATTTTCATTTGTATTTAGTAAGATAAGTTGTCGTGAATGAGAGACTAAAATATCTAAAACAGACTCATTTTATCTTTAAAAGGAAAAATAAACTAATGAATAAAAATAAAGAAAAAATATTTTACATCTACTGAGATAAACGGTTGTATACGGGTAATATACATTGACTTCATCAGTGCTGTCGTTGTTTTAACTATAATTTATATCTCCTAATTAGCAATAGGAGTTAAAGCTTTCATTCCATTGGCTCCTTATTCGGAGTATTTATAAACGCTGGGTAAGAATCAGTACTTTAAGCACATTTTGTTTAAATCGGACTTCAACACTTTGTGAGTCTATGTAGATTTAACTATACAAGTTAGATTTACCAGGGAATGAAATATTGTTCTGCCTGGCAAGCAATGTTAATATAAAAGCCAGAAAATGCGAAATAATTTGGTAGTGAAACGGGTCAACAAATATATCATACGTTATACTCATCACTCGATCGTTAGCTAAGAAACGAGAATTCACAAATATTTCCTCATTCACACGTTCACAGTTATCTGTTAAGAACTTAAAATGAACTGAAGGCAAAGGTAATGTCTTGTATGCTTGTATATACGGCAGTTTACAGCAAATTAACGAAGTATCGAGTAAAACTGCAACACTAGCAAACACAGAACGAACAAAAAATATTGTTTCTTGAAAACAAGCATGCGTTTTTACCATGTCATTCTCGACTTGACCTGCCTGATAACAATTATCTCTGAGAGAGAGAGAGAGAGAGAGAGAGAGAGAGAGAGAGAGAGAGAGAGAGAGAGAGAGAGAGAGAGTTATGGTGTTTCACGCCCCAGTGATTTTTTCACTTATTTCGAGGCAGCCAGTTCTGGAATGGTGGAGGAAACCGAAGTACCCGGAGATAACCATCAACCTTCGGCAAGCGAACTTACAAACTTTCTCACATTAGGACGAGTGGGATTCGAACCCTGGCGATTAGAGGCGCTGTGATCCGTTAGAGCGCGCTTTAGACCACTCGGTCACCGAGGTCCCAGAGAGAGAAAGAGAGAGAGAGAGAGAGGAGAGAGAGAGGGAGAGAGAGAGTTCATCCAGTAGACATTTAAATATATTTTTCCGAGTCATTCAACTCAAAATTACTTTTTTGTTATTTTGTGTCATTAAAACCTGTCTGTTGGTAGATAGCATCATTGCCTGGACGTCCTTATGTGTCACAGTAAAAGAAAGAAAAATATAAAGATATGCCTTTTGGCACACACAAAACTAAAACACATAATTATGTTCAAATACGGTAATATTGATAGCTTATAGATATAAGGTGTGTATATTACATTAAATGAGGAACGTTAATCATTATTAAAATATCAGAAAGGGGGTGTATTTGGGGTATTTTCAGCAAGGAATCCTGAAAATGGTACAGAGCAAATAACAGTCATATTGCTAAACAAATTCTTTAGTTCCAAGTTTTCTATAAAAAAAAAAAAAAAGAGAAATGTGTTTCATAGCACATTATTTTTAACTTTTTTGTTAGATATCAATAAAACATAGAATTCGTTCTTTAAATTAAAATTACATTTGTATTATTCAAATATATATAAAATCATGTATTTAGTTTCAATTTTAAGCATAAAGTAATTCGAAATCAACGCGCGTAAAAATATCAGACATAAACATTCTATATGTTTTTATTTGCGTCAGTTTCTTAACAATCTTCGTGGATTTAATTACAAAATTTTCAAATCCTCCCACTAAACTTTATTAAATTAATATTCCATTTTTTATGTCTTTACTTTAATATTCTTGGTTTTATTTCTTACTTTCCCTCAATCTGACCCCAATAATGTGTATTGCGTATTACCCTGACACACCAATAACCATCCAACCGTGTAATTTTACCTATCAGAACAAAGACCCGATTTCTAAAACTCGGCTGATATATCCGTTCCTTTGTTATTTTTTGTGTATTGCCACTCAATTTAATATTTAAAACGTTATAAAAATCATTTAAAAGAGAGTTTAAAAGCTAACAAATGACAAAAAATATTTGCCTAAACGTGTCAGAAACTTCTTATACATAGCTCGTCTACTGTATCCTAGCTACATGATTGTTTTTCTAATAAGTTTTTCATGAGAAATATTTTTATGAACAATAAAACCTACTCTCAGTTTGAAAATTAAAGAAATTATATATATATATATATATATATATATATATATATATATATATATATATATATATATATATATATATATATATATAATGATACTGTTGTATGATTCAAGGTCTAATGTTTGTATAAGTGGGTCTTGGTTTTTGACGATATCTTCTTTTTTATGTTGAATACCAACTACATTACTGGAATTTAAACTTATTTGAAATAATTTAAACTACCACTTACCCTGAACAACTCATTAAAACTAATTTAAAGTACTTTTGTCAAAGTAACTCTTTTAAGTTGCAAGTATAATTTGCTTGCCATTCATGAATACTTGCATACTGCCTTGGTTCAACTATGTCGAAATCGAAATGTCACGCATATTAAATATTCGCAAGTTTTCAAATTTTTTTGTCATATTATAGATTTTTGAATTTTTTTAATGAAATATTTAAAAAAAAGTATAATATGACAACTATAAATTTTGAACATTTCATCAGAAAGTTTATAATATGACAGTATCCTAAACTATATTTGCTTATGAATAAAGTTTAACTCTCTCTCTCTCTCTCTCTCTCTCTCTCTCTCTCTCTCTCTCATATGAAATGTCAAAATACTTTGATCTATTTTATCCTACCGGTATCGTGACCACCTAAGAGAGAATAAAATATTCAATATCTGGGGAAATATGAAAGGATATATTTCTGTTTATTAATGAATGATTATCACGGTTGACTTATTTTAGGTTAAATATGAGTATATTAGTTTGACATTTGATTCGAGATTCCTCTGGGCTTTACGTTTGTAGGGTCAGCGTCCTAACGAAATAGTTTTAGAATACATCGGCAATGAAAGACAGAAAGTACATTCAACCGATAGGTCAAAAAGACCCCACAATATGATTATAACAACTTGAGAGAGAGAGAGAGAGAGAGAGAGAGAGAGAGAGAGAGAGAGAGAGAGAGAGAGAGAGAGGTACAAATAACTTGTGTTGTTTGAGATTCCAAACTGAAATAGTATATCGTAGCATGGCATTGTGAAGTAAATTCTTTACAGTGTTTTACAATCAGTTAATAGTGTCCTTAGTGTCGTGTGCAGAATTTTGAATTTTTACTTAAAAGAAATTGTCAAAATTTTGCAGATGACATGAGCAAAATTGTGAAATCGACATTGAAGTTAACTAAGTAGTTTAAAAAATACATGTTTTGTGATTTTCCACAACTTCCTTTATACGATTGCCAAAATCGTCATAATTATATTTACTACACCAGGGTCTTTAAGCCCTGTGTCAGACCATGTTCTGTGTATGATTTGGTTACAATCCCAGTCAATGTTGGTATATGCTAATTTGTAATATAATAGCCGACATGTTGCTGATAAATAAACGGATTTACTACAGTGTCTGTAAGATATTTGTAATTCCCATTCTTATCGACGAGTCTCACTAACAGCTTAACAAATATAATCTTAACAAGTCAATATTTAAATAAACATAATGACTGATTCACAGTACGTAGGAATATTAAAAAATGTATCATATGTATTATGTAGTAAAATAATATAACTGTAAACGGGGACTAAATGTGTTGTAAGCGGCGAAACGTGTAATATTTTGAATAATTTGCCAGACAGTTGTAGTTATTGATAACACCAATATATAAATGCACAAATGATAGATTACTGACGAAAAGCGGAACTCTTGACTGCTTTTGGTCAGTAATTAGCATAAAAAATTCAAGCATTTTTATTAGCTAATAAATGGTTATAAAATATAAAATGGCGCCATTTTTGCAAAAAAAAAAAAAAAATAAATAAAAATAAAATGAACCCGCGGGGTGGGGGGGGTGGGGGGGGGTTGATGACGCTAAAACCACTCGGTAGTGTATAAAAATCTCCCAAATCATAATAAGATATTTGATTTTGGATCAACACGTATGTACGCATGTATATACACAAACCATCATTTATGGTTCAATATGAACCTTTTGTCGGTTTGGTTATATAGGAGTTTTACAGCCAATACATCTATTCATCCGATTGCTAAAACTCAATTAGCGAGCTTGTTTGTAACGTTAAATACATTTCCATGCAGTGAAGTTAGTATCGATCGAGAGATAATGGTACTGTACACGGTATAATGAAGTTAAATCTACATCTGACATTAAATCATATTATATAGGACTTCTTATCATGTTATTACAGAGCTTGTCAGTCTTATATAATTCTAAATCACTAACTTGCGTAAAGCAAAGCGAACCTATAATGGACGGTACAGGGGGCGTTAATGAAGCTTAATAAGAACGATTCGGTATCGTTCCACGTGATCAAAACCTCTTATTGGTACCGAAAATTATTAAAATACTGGTATTTCAAATTACAGAAACAATGTCGTTTTGATGGAAAAAAAAAAAACGTCCTCTTTTTGTTCGGTGACATGTCAATTTCGCAAAAACATTGTTATTGTGTATTACATTATACACTGGTGAAGCCCATGACAAAGTTATTTTTCATGATGCACATTAACAGGTCGGTCTTGCTTAACATTTAGCGTTTTATTGAAGAAAAAGGCAATGGTTTCCCTAAGAGCGTTATTGTTACGTGAATAATAATAATAATAATAATTATTATTATTATTATTGATATTATTGTTATAAGAACACCTGATCATACTGTTATGTGCGCAATTTGGAATTTTTTACTGAAATTTGTTTTGAATTCTGTACATGACAACTGGCTCGATTTCAAGCACAGAAGTAAAAATTCTTCACAAGATAATAAATATACATGGTCAAACTTCAAAAGTTTTTATCTAAAATTAAACTAAAATAAATGAACTAAAAAACTTTTTCTTTATATTTATCATTTTTTAAAAAAAACATTTCATTCGATATTAAGTGTATTCTTGCGATTTACTTATGATATATCTCAACTGTGTTTCTGCATACATCATCAGTTTCGTTTAATTCATCGAGTCTAATCCTACAGTATTTGAAAATTGGCAGTGACCCAGACCTTCTGTCTTCCTAGCCCTACAGATGTTTAATCCATTCAATAAAGACACCCCAGTTACCAAACGTCTTGAAATTCTCAATAACAACGTTTTCATTTTGGAACTCTGACGTTAATGTCTGTCTAATGCAAATATATGTGATTCAAGCATTTATCATTTAAATTAAAGAGTTTACGAGACCATAAAGCATAATCCGGGTATTTGGATGTATTCATACACCTAAACCACTACAGCCTTCGTAAAACGTTTCAAATAATCTCCGGACTTTTAATAAATCACTTAAGTTATACTTCAAATTCTCTATACCTTTTATCTAGTTTTAGATGCGATCTAGGATACAAATTTAACCTATACACCAGGATGTATAAGGACAAAATTAAAGCCAGTAAAATCGTCTAAAGATTTGAATCAGCTTTATGGTATCAATGTCAAACACTGTTACATAAAAGACGGGGTGTTAGAGTAGACAGAAAATCAATGTAATCGGTCATCTAAGGTATTTTTTAAATATCCGCGAAATATATCGAAAATATTCCTCAAATAACTGGATAACTTTTTATCTTACAAAAGAATTTCCAGAGATTGTAAAAATAATTTAATGACATTGTATTATTTTTAAAAGTTGCGTTATAATAGCAACAATTTCAACTTATATTAAACTTTCGAATTTAAAAGAGTGTAATTTTTTTTCCTGAAATCTACACAAACGAACCATACTTCTGAAATCCTCACATCTTTCAGCGGACGACATTTGTAAAGTTGCAACAACTGGTAAAACATAGAACCGTATGAATTTAATACGTAAGGAAAAATAACATTTGCATTTGGGAGTTATTTATTTGGTAAAGTTGCAACAACTGGTAAAACATAGAACCGTATGAATTTAATACTAGTATGTAAGGAAAAAATAACATTTGCATTTGGGAGTTATTAATTTGGTAAAGTTGCAACAACTGGTAAAACATAGAACCGTATGAATAAAATATGTAAAGAAAAAATAACATTTGCATTTGGGAGTTTAGATCTACAAATTTGTACATGTATCAGCTTTGATAACTACGTCCAAATAACATCCAGGTGATGCGATTCAAATATCTTTGTACATACATTGGTTCCACTATAAGAATTAGACATACACAAAAACTTTTAACTCTTTCCAAGGTATATTCTCTACATATGATATATATATATATTTACTTACCTCTTGCCATTTCTTGTCTATATCTTTTTTCAATAAACTGAAAATAAATACAAAGCATTTAGTATGACATTAAAATAAATTTAACTAAAAACACGTTTTGTTCGATAAAAAGCAAAATAAGGGGAGTGTACCAACCCATCCGTTTATGTTTAATTAAATAAACTTTACTTTTTGTTGTAATGATGTTAACGTATGGCCAAAGACAAGTCTACAAAACAGACTTAAATGATATACTTCCAACTGGAATATATGTAAGCACATATTTGAAAAATGGAGGTTATTCGTAAAGTTAAACGGGTATTGACAATTTTCATTGAGTTTTAAATCGAGACAACTTACTAGGAAGTATGGTGGCTTATTTCTGACATCGACATAATTTTAGTCGACATAAAATTATCTCAACATGTCGACTTAATATCTTGACAAGTCGAGGTAATATCAGGAAAAGATGTGATACCAAAATAAAAAGTAGAGGTAAGTAACACGACTTGCCGCGTTAGAAATAAGTCAAGATATCGAGATAATGATCACAACTGGTCAACATAAGTATCACGGCATGTCGTGTTATTTATCTCAACTTTTCATTTTGGTATCACAACTTTCCATGACATTATCTTGACTTGTCAAGATATTAAGTCGACATGTCGAGATAATTTTATGTCGACTAAAATTATGTCGATGTCAGAAATAAGCCACCATAAGGAAGTGAACGAGCCTCTTAAGATGGAACAGTTACAGATCTAGATATTTGGCGGTCAGTTTCAAGAATGATGGGAATCAACAGTAGGCGAATTGAGAACCTTTTCAAAAACATCGATCTACCCTAGTGGAATTCGCAACTACGCTTCGAGATCAGTAGATTAGCGATTTAGACCGCGCCCTGTCATTGATGCCCCAGGTATCCACGAGTTACAAAGGAGCGAGATAAGTATCGACTGCTTTAATGCTTTTCCGACCATTTTGATGATTATTCGGCCACCAGTTAACAGTATAGTTGGTGTGGAATAATCACTTTGATCGGATATTAAATCGCATTAGTGTACGCGTTTCCGTAAAAACGACGTTGCTCCGGAACATTTGATATAAACTTTCTCGAAAACTTTCCAAAATGAATTGGAGATATCGATTACATAATGCACTGGTGAACCCTTTTAAACGGTTGGCGTATACGCTTAAACCGTAAATGACTAAAAACAGACGCATGTAAAAAGCGCTTCAAAATATCGTGCATTCAATATTTTACGGAAATGTCCGAGATATGTTTTTGGAAAGTTCTCTTTCAAGCAACGTCCACTCATAGCAACAATTTACACGCGATACCGTCATCCGACAAAAAAATTAACAACATAACGGCATTCTCCCGGAAAAACCCTCATATCTTATTGACCAAGAAACTGACTTAAACAATAAAAGAAACAGCCTTAGTAGGCCTCCTATGATGTATTCTTTAAGCTCTTATCAACGACTTATTTTTCAATATCTCAAACTGCGAACAAATAACAACAAAATCAGTATTACCGAGTTAAGTATTTTGCAAAATGTTTTTCTTTCACCAGACGACGTTCGTTATGAGAAAATCCTCTTATAAAAAGTCGAGCAATATGTGTTAACATAGGAGAACAAATAGCCTAAATTATCGATAACGACAAGCGGAGATTTTATCGATAACTGCTTTGAACTCATAATTATAGGATTTAGCAGCCAGATTCATTATAATACTGAAATCATAACACGTTTAATATGCAGAATATTAACAAACTAAATACGAAAATCAATAGGTTCTTTTATTCTTATCACTGGCTATATAAAACAGTTTCCCGATTCAGATCAATAATTCCAAGTCTTTATAATGTTTGTATTATTCAACAGCTTCATCAAAGTGATTGATTTATCTCCCAAACGTTTAGTCTCTACATATCTCTACACGGAAGTGATAAACATGTTAATGTTCAAGATTCTATAAATCACATGGTGTGTACCTCGTAGTCATGATAAACTCCACATTGTTGTGATTACTCGAGAGAGCCATGAGTTAAAATCTGGGTTTCATCCAATATTTTGGTCAATTTTGATTCTCGATATTAGTATTCAGCGAGTTATTTATTTTTTGTTAACTGTTAAATTAGAGAAGCCTTAATATAATAATGTAAAATCCCAAAACATTGATCGGAATCTGATGTTATTTTCGGATGCGCGTTTCCGATGTAATTCTTTCGCGAGATCTGACGTTTACGTCAACCACGCTAAATGGCCAATTTTTCATGAAAAATTTAATGTGCAAATAGTGTCGCGAACTTAATTCTTGAATTTTATACAAGAAACAAACAAAGATTAACGCACAAACAAGTCACATCGAATGTCAAATTGTTCAGTATTTTTATTTAACGGAATATTAATTCAGCATATTACAACCGGGTGTATCTACACTGATAAAGAAACGTAAATGTATACCGGTAGCTCAGCTAACTACAATAATTATTTCATCCCAAAGACTAATCTTCATAAGTTTATGTGGTTCTTGAGTTTTGTTAATTTTTTGGATCTACTTTGTACTAATGCACACTTACGGCGTCTTTTCAAATGCCAATACATCTATCATCAATTCGCCAAACAATAGAGGCCTTCAACAAAGAAACTGACCTCTCAATACCAGTGTCGACCACACAGTAGTAAACCGCCCTGAACTTAAAGGCTCACGCACTAACCACTCAACAACAGCTTGTTAAGGTAGTCCCCTGGAGGGCGAAAAGACTTATTTCCATCAGAAGCTTTCGTTGCTGCAATATCTTACACTAATATTACAGGCTTACTAATTTAATATATAAATGTCAGACTCTCTCTCTCTCTCTCTCTCTCTCTCTCTCTCTCTCTCTCTCTCTCTCTCTCTCTCCGATTACAACGTGTATGTTATTTGACTACCAGTCTAACTATTGTATTAGCAAAAACAACGATAATCTTTGATGTAGAAAATAGAAAAAAAACTGATTATAACCTAAGTAATTAGTAATATTAAACCAAAAAAAAAATGAAAGACGAAATCAGATTTTAATAGAACATGATTTAGTGTAATACGTGTTTTTTTTATCTGACTGAATCCAGACACACTTGTAGTATCGAAGTAAACATGTACATGCAAAATACATTGCAATAACAGCGTTTCACGTCTCAATTAAGATTGTTTCACTCATATAACGGCGGTCTGTTTTGGGATGGTGGGGAAACAGGAATACCTGGAAAAAAACACCGACATATGGCACTAAAAAACTTTCTCACACTAGGATCTGCTCGAAGGGGATTCGAACAAAGGCGGTTAGAAGCAATCTAGGCGGTGAGAGACATTTTTAGACAACTCGACCACCAAGGCCCATCCTAAAAGGAAGAATTATAAATGCATTCCAAAACTCGAAATGAACAGGTGGACAAGATTCAAAGTGATTAAAAGAAAATTGTAGTTTAAGATCAATTGAAAATTCTCTCTCTCTCTCTCTCTCTCTCTCTCTCTCTCTCACACACACACACACACACACACACACAGTTCGCCGTAAAAGTTTTATATATAATTTAGTGACTAAAGATATGAAACATATTTTGTGTGTGTGTGTTTGTGTGTGTGGTGTGCGTAACAGAAAGGAGAAAAATGCAGGGTCGGTTCGGGGATCGAACCCGTGACCTCTCGCACTATAGGCGAGTGCTGCACAAACTAAGCTACCTAGACCCCCCCCTCTCTCTCTCTCTCTCTCTCTCTCTCTCTCTCTCTCTCTCTCTCTCTCTCTCTCTCTCTGTGTGTACAACGCATATAAGATGATTAGACTACCTGTCTGATCAATGTTTAAACAATCACAACGGCAATCTTCTATAAAAAAAAACAGAAAACATAAAAAAGTAATTAGAAATATTAAACGAAAGAAGAAATGAGATTTCAATTCGTACATGCGTTTTTTGCTGTTTTCATCTAATTGAATCAAGGGAAACTAGTAATATCAAAGAATTTCTGTACGTGCCAAAACGGCAGAATCATAAATGCGTTCCATTGCTCGGGATAACGAGATGGGTAAGTCCTTGAGGTGGTTTAGCTTATTGCGCTTATATTTAAAATAGACGTTTAATATCAAACGATCTTTAATTAGATGCCATCAATATATGCGTATATACAGATTTATTTTTATTAGCGTTATATGCAGATTTATTATTAATATTGTACAGAAGAAATTGTTTTTTTCTTTTTCGTTGCTAAGATAAATTAATATTTGAAAACAGGTTATATGCCTAACGTAAATGACTATATCTTTAGATATTGCCTTCATATACAGAAAGAAATGGTTCATGATGCTATATAATTCGCCATTGAATAACATAATATCAATTTATACACGTTCTTGAAAACGGAAATAGGAACAAGACACAACAAAAGCAGAGTAAATGACAAGACACGAATACTGAAACCAATGGTGATAAACTTCAAAGGTCCTCAATGGACGCCTGACGAGATAATATCCTGTAGTGTGGTTAATAGTAACAAGTGGCATTGCTAAACATGGTTCACTGTGGTTCAGTAGTTTATGTCAATATGGTGGTGTCAAAATGTATGGCACAAAATGGTGTTCAATTTTGTCCAGTGGTGTAGTTCAATAGTGTATCAATGGTGTGAGCAGGGCAATATAAAAACAAACGCTGACTTTATATTTTATTTTAAAAATGCCAAAAGTTAATAGGGACACTTTTTTAAACAAATATAAAGCAGTATGCTTGAATGTGAAAATTATGATTTATTTTCTCTTACTATAAACAACTCTGGAGACTGCACTTTTAAATATATACAGTATATATATATATATATATATATATATATATATATATATATATATATATATATATATATATATATACATATATATATATATTTAACTTTAAACAACTGATAACAAATGGAAATGTCAAACTGAAAGTTGAGTTGTACATTAAAATAGTTAATAAAAGTACAAATTTAGGTTCAAGGACTCTGCCCCCCCCTACCCCCCCCCCCCCCCCCCCTCGAAAATGCATCTACCAATACTTACATTACATATTGTTACTGTTTGCATATGCACTTATCAAACACTATGCTAATCATAGTAGTAATATTAAAAGGAACATAGGTTATGTTAAGTGTACAGTCAACTCAAATTAAAAATTATTTCAATATAATTTTTTAAGACATTACACCGTTGAAATTGAATATCTAATGTTATACTATGTATTTAAATTGTTGATGTAAAACAAAACAAACCAATGTCTAATAAAACAATTAATTTTTTAAAAATATTAATGAAAAATGTGAATAAGTTGAGTGTACACTCAATTGAGAGAATGATTGTAAAACTGGAGCCAGTTCTCCTGTCATAAGACTTGGTAGAATCCGAAAATGAAACTGCAATGCTCGTCTCAAACTGAACAATAAACCAATGATCACTGAGTATAATGCTCGCCCCAAGCTTAAAGCCAAACCAATGAACGTCCAGATCAATGCTCGTCACAAATTAAACATCGAACAAATGAACGTTCAGTTCAATGTTCGTTCCAAGATTAGCAACAAACAAATAAACGTTCAGTTCCAAGTTCGTTCAAAGCTTAGCAATAAACATATGAACGTTTAGTTCAATGTTCGTTCAAAGCTTAGCAACAAACAAATTAACGCTTAGTTCAATGTTCGTTCAAAGCTTAGCAACAAACAAATTAACGCTTAGTTCAATGCTCGCTCCAAGCCTAGCAATAAACAAATGAACGTTAAGTTAAATGGTCGTTTCAAGTTTAGCAACAAACAAATTAACGCTTAGTTCAATGCTCGTTCCAAGCTTAGCAACAAACAAATGAACGCTTAGTTCAATGCTCGGCCTAAGCATAACATAAAACAAATAAACTTTGAGTTAAATGCTTGTAACTAGCTTAACACCAAACTTATGAAAAAATAATTTAATGTTCAACCTAAGCTTCACAAAAAAAACAACTAACGCTAAAGTTAATGTGTATTTCCTAATCGAATCTGCTATGGAACAAAAAAAAAAACAGATCAACATAAATAACTGAACTCGTTTTATCACAGATCTGACTTGAGTTTACACACCTGTATTTTCTATATCCCAAAGCAAATGAAATATTTTAGAAATTCAACTTTTTAACTAAAAAAATAAAAATGCCTTTGTCATATCTCTTAGCTATTAAAATAAATTTAAAAAATCACAAAATTCAATTTTAAAAAAAGTTCTCATTTCTAAATTGACTTTTGCATGAAGAATGTATCTTTGACAGAGTTAATTATGATGTGATCATTATTAATATTATAACTTCATTTAGTGACAGATACGTATGTCTCACAACATGGCAAATAACTCACAATAAAACCTCATTTGAATTTTATATGCAGTAACTTTAGACATTTTGACGGGGACATTTTAATATGGAAATAAAGTCATAATTGAAACCATGTAAAATACCTCAAGGCTCTGAGTCAAGTAACATTCAAAGTAACGGGCATTCTTAAAATGGCACATAGGAACAATTCAAACACTAGCGGAACATATAGGGTTTTATCCTTGAACCTAGGATACTTAAGATGAGTACATCTTCCATTATAATTGCAGTTTTTTTTCAAAGTAACGGATTCTTTTGAAATGGCAAATCGGAAACATTCAAACATTAGCAGAACATACAGGGTTTGATAATTAAACCTCCGATTCTAAAGACGAGTATAGCTTCCATTATAATTGCAGTTTTTAGTGAGCTTTAAGGTTTCCTTGTACAAATTCATGTACACTATACATAAGTATTTATCACACTTCTTTTATGATCTCTTACCCGCGATGTCTCAGGAAGCACAAGTATTAACACTCAAAAGGAATATCATCATTTCGAAAATCAGGTGCATGTGTGAGAATTTCCAAGTTCAAATCCCACGCAGGTAAATTCTGGAGTAAGAAAGTTTGTAAAATGCCTGTGGTTCCTCCAGTCACTCCTTTGTCCTCCGCCATCCCACAACTGACCACCTAAATACAACTGACCAGATCTTGACTTGGAATCAATGTATCATTACTGATGGCTGTTTTTATGATAAAATTATCTGATACAGCTAAGAAGTGTCATATTTCAATTTTTTAATGAAATATTTGAAAAAAAGTTGCCATTCTTTAAATTGTGAAAAGTTCCCTTAGAAATTTTTAAAATTTGAAACATGTTAAAGTATAAAATAGCAATACATCAAATGAATGAAGAGTATTATAAAATCCCTTACACACGGAGTCACCGAGATTATTTTACCAATTCTAAGCTAAAAGGCAATGTCATGTGGAGACTATTTTTTATTTGAAAAAAAAGAAATATTCAAAATTCTGCACACATCAAAAAAATTGGATAGATATTTTTTTTTTTGTAAAAATTCAGAATTCCGTCCACAAATCCATAGATGCAGAAAACTAGTATGAGTAATTTTAAAGTATTCTGTTATAAGAAATAGTAGTGAAGTTTTATAGTTCAAAGGGGGCGGGGTGGGTGGGTAGTTTAAAAGCATTGTCAAAGTTCTTCCCCATTTTTCTTTTTTTTTAAACGTTAATTAACTTTAAAAGAGGAGAGAAAGAAAAACCATCCTGGCCATGGGTGTGTGCACCTTGAACTGAGGGGCGGGGGAGGTTGGAATGTGGTCACTCAGATTCATAAGATTATTTTCATTGACTAACTTGATTAACAAAGCTTTTAAACCCCCCCTTAAAGAAAAGTTATTATTTGTAAAACTTGGGACTATTTAAGACATATATTTACACAGCGAAGAAATGAACACAAGAAATATTTGTACAAGTTACAAAGCCAATGTTATGATCTGATTAACCGTTAGTATTAAATGTAAAGAAAATGACACATTTATGCACTATCAGAGGTTTCTAGTCTACGTGACCTTAAACTGTCCTTAATAATACAACTCTTATATATACCAGAAGTGACTCAAAATTAATTTCTTGAATTATTATAATTTTACTTCATTTTTTAAAACATTCGGGGTGTTAAATAGATTCCATGTTTGTGATCAGAATACACATTTAAACAGTATTTTGACAATTTGACAAAATTAAATGGATAGTTTATTATGCATGTAGCTATGCTGGTTTAAAGCCGATTTATTCATTATTATTAATTTGTCTAAAGTAAAAGTCAGTGTCATTAATTTTAGTATATTCCTTATACTTTTTTTTGAGAGAGAGAGACAGAGGAGAGAGGAGAGAGAGAGAGAAGAGAGAGAGAGAGAGAGAGAGAGAGAGAGAGGAGAGAGAGAGAGCTTTGTTTTGAGAGAGAGGAGAGAGAGAGAGAGAGGAGAGAGAGAGAGAGAGAGAGAGAGAGAGAGAGAGAGAGAGAGAGAGATTAAAGGAAATGATATCATTCACACAAAAGGACCCCGGTTGTATCATATTATTTCATCTTCAAAAAGAAGACACGCCCACCTGCGAATTTATTACCGTAAATCACCTAATGTATTGCCGGTAGTGAATATTACTGATTGATTCATACCAGTAAATGTGACAAATCATTTCATATGTGAAAAACATAGGAGGGGATAATCCATCTCAATTTTGTAATCGGTCAAATAAAAAAATATAAATCAGATTACAGGTAAAATCCCGCATTCTGTTTTTTAACATATAATTTGACAGTAACCTGCTTAGGATTAATAAAATAGTTCCAATCACAATAAAAATATATTTTAGAAATTGCAATAAAAATTTATGCTGACCATATAAAGAATATTTCATATCAATACTTTACCAGCTCATATTGTAGTCATGGCCATTGTTCACTGACTATTTAAAATCATGCTAGCCAAATTCGGAGAGAGAGAGAGAGAGAGAGAGAGAGAGAGAGAGAGAGGAGAGAGAGAGAGAGAGAGAGAGAGAGAGAGAGAGAGAGAGAGAATGTCAATATTTTGTATACAATCTTTATTTACATTATCTATAAATCAGAACTCGTGTATAATGAACGTCTAGTCATTACAGGTTTTTTAAAAATATATCAATAGCATTATTGATTAGAAACACAAACAAGTTATTCAGAGTTAAATAGTTTCCCATTACACGACTAGTACAATGATGGATTTTATTCTCTGGGGTCACATCATCGACAAAAGGTATCAAAATCATTATTTTTAAAGCAAAGACCAAAGTTCATGTAAAGCAGGTATATATTCAAACGGTTGTGTTCGATATTTTATCTACAGAATTCAGGGATACAGTTTCCGACATCTTTGAGGCTGTTTTTTTTATTTACCAAGGATACAGGCAGATTGATTCTCGATCTAAAATATTAGTTAATCGTCATGTAAGCAGATTGATAGATTACTTACAGTTCATATTGCAAGCTTTTTAAAAGCTTATTGATTGAAAAATCTCAATAATATGTACATATGAAGAGGTATTATGTATGTGCATGTGCGCGCGAGTAACAGTCTGAAATCGCATCATTCAGAATACAACTTGATATTATCATCACATTGATTGTGTCATGTGCTACTTTTGAATTTTTATTAAATAATAAATTTAAAAGTAGCACATGACAATTGATAAAACTTAGTATATTCTTTACAGTCTTTAATAATAATAATAATAATAATAATAATAATAATAATAAAAATAATATAATAATAACGTTTTGCTATACATCAAGGCAAACGGTTATCCACGTACCTAGGATTCTCGGGTGTTAAAAGTTCGACCAGATCGAAGAATTATGACGTTTACATTTTCTTAAGAGAGTCGGACTCGACTAGCGATCGAACACTTGACAATATGAAAAATTACAATTGACCGACCGAATATTTTACCACACTGAAATGCACATCTATAACACTACAGAGAGAGGAGAGAGAGATGAGAGAGAGAGGAGGAGAGAGAGAGAGAGAGAGAGAGGAGAGAGAGAGAGAGAGAGAGAGAGAGAATTAACTAATTTCTATTAACAAAAACACCCAATAAAAGTTTTTATTCCTATTAAACTGATTGTAATTTGGTAATAAATAAAACAGGCTAGCTGGCCTTTATTAAAATTGAAAATTTAAATTGAAAAGGAAAGAACAACATAGTAATAATATTTAAAATAGATCATTTCACTATTCAAAAACTTAAAATTATCTTTGTGTGTTCAAAATCACAACTTTTAACAGCACATGACTGTATAAGTTAAAATCAATTACGATCTATTGTAATACGATTTTATTTTTTAAACCCTGTCCTAATTTTAACTTTTAAAAACTATGAGTGGATTTACATGTACGTATCAAAATACAAATATATTTTATTCAGTCAAGCAAAGATTTTTTCCAAATGTAATATGAAAGATTTTTTTGTTGTTGTTCGTTGGATACAAATCGCG
Source organism: Tegillarca granosa (assembly GCA_029721355.1). Lineage (NCBI taxonomy): Eukaryota > Metazoa > Mollusca > Bivalvia > Arcoida > Arcidae > Tegillarca > Tegillarca granosa. The sequence continues at coordinate 268,088 of JARBDR010000351.1, read as the reverse complement.
TTACGTAACGTTCTCGTTAAAAACAAAATAAACGAAATTTAATATTGAAAGATTGTTAAAGATTGTGGTTTAAATTAAATTGAATTTAGATCACTTCGTTCACAACTGGAGTTCCTGTACTTCAGTTGCAACGAAATCATCAACTAAGCAGCTTCTTATCAAAACTAAAAATTCATGATCATTACTAGTTTTGATAGAGAATATAAGAAAATAATTTACAGCTGATCAAATCCTGTAATGTACTACTTTTAAATTTTCTTAAATTAATAACATTTATAATTTATATACTTATTATTATCTATAAATTATCTATCTCGTATGTCCTGTCCTATGTAACAAAAAATACGAATCGAGTGAAGGGTGTAGTTTTACGTCCCAATCGAGAATCTCTCAGATATATCAGGGCGGTCAGTTCAGAAATGGTGAAGGAAACCGGAGTGTCTGTAAGATATATCAAGGCGGACAGATCAGAAATAGTGAAGGAAATCGGAGTGCCCAGAAAGACAAGCGACATACGAAAAGCAACCCGAAAAAAACTTTTCTCGCAAAGATCTGCCCCGAGTGGGATTCAAGCCTAGGCGGTGAGAGGAATTTTGGTCCGTGAGTGCGCGCTTTACTCGACGGACCAGTCCACTACTGAGCTCATCAAAACAAAAAACTACGAATCTACAAATCCCCAAACAAGACAGGACAAGACAAAAGAAAACCTATTATCGGACCTCGTGACGGGAACCAATGCTAAAATGGTGTCCTATAGAGTGATTTAGCGCCATTCTAGGGCCTCAAAGTGTGCCATGAGCTAACACATGAAACTTGATGGAAATCATTATTTTATAAGTAGGCGCATAAAAAATTATATGAATTACTCTGATATGATCGCCTGACTCACATCCTAATCTTATGGCTACTTTCCAAACTGGTATTTTGTTTGTGAAATAACAACAAATATCCGTACATTCACGAGGAAATCGAAATAACGGTGCAATGATAATGGGACATAACTGTCAAATCTTTTAACGCAAGGGTATTATCCTAAACGTGAAAATGTTTAGTGTGCGATGCATGAATAGTGGGAAAATTATGGTACAGTTACTTAAAATTATCTAACAAGTGATGGCTAATAAGCGCAACTCTCTCTCTCTCTCTCTCTCTCTCTCTCTCTCTCTCTCTCTCTCTCTCTCTCTCTCTGTGGGGGGTGGGTGGGTGGGGGTGTACTCGATGAAATATATATATATATATTACAAATTAGCCCATATCATATACATAAATCTAAGAGATATGCAAATCCACAAAACCAGACGCAATGTTTTAACTCTGATCCGGTTGTTTTGACCAGTCAGGTCGAACGAAAAAGGAAATAAAATTTAAAAAAGAATGTTGCAAATACACATGAATTTCTTACAGGTTACCATCTTAACGCCAATTATAACACGTCCAATTCTTTATTCATAGTTTATTGAGAGCTATATAGTCTGGTTTAGAAAAATAATTCGCTAATCATATACTCAATAGTGGTCATCACCCTCCGGACCCGACATAATAAAATTGCAATAAAACCACTTGTACAAGGTGATAAATACTCGTTTAATGTGTTGATAGAGATCAACTTGACCATTACACAAACTTCACACTTTACCTAAAGTTTACCATCAAAGAAATAAAAAAAGTTGAAAATATAAAACATTTCAACATTTGTAAGATAATTTTCAAAACAAAATACGGTTTTCAACCATAGATCGAATACTGAAACCGTTAAAATTATAATGGTGCTATTTTCGGAAGGTTTAGAAGAATCATTCGAAAACATTTTTTCAAAGTAAAAATTCAAAATAAATTTTAAATACCACTGCGAACTGACTAAGGTTATGAGAGAGAGAGAGAGAGAGAGAGAGAGAGAGAGAGAGAGAGAGAGAGAGAGAGAGAGAGAGAGAGAGTGTGTGTATTACAATTATACATACCAACTCTAACATGGTTAAAAGTTGTTTGGACGTTTCTACACAACATTGTTCACCATCATGACTATCTGGATCGTGTTTACGTATAAATGTATCTAACATTTTATCTTCTTCTACACTGGGACCAAGTTTGATATTTTCACAAGAAATACACAATTCTTCCCGTTCCAACATTTTAGATATTTCTTCTCCAACTTTGGTTGGTGGGAATGATTGGCGACATCGTGGCTGAGATTTGCGAATAAAATTGCTACCACAATTATGAGAATTACAACTCCAAAAATAAAAATAACTGTTAATCCATATAAATATCTTCGAAGTCTTAAAAATTCTTCATGTAGTTTTTGATAATCGTAATAATATTTTTCTCCGTTATTAGAAGATACACCATTTAGACTCATGCTGCCGTTGTTGGTTTTATTCACAATTTTGGGTTTTATTCCATTCCGTAATAAATTTTGAGACGATTCTTGCTCTTGATCCGACATTTTATCAATGTCGTCCATTTAGACACCACCAAAATTAAGTTCCTCACGTCTCTATATAAATCTGATTTAGAAAATGTGAATGTGTATTGCCAGCCTCCGTAGCCCAGCTGATAAACACACACTACACAAGTTCTAAGTGACACGCCAAGCTGTTGGGTATTGATTTTAGAGCTGGTTAAAACCTACTGGTGGTAAATATATCCTAATTTATCTATTTACAGCTATTTTTCTTACGTAAAAAGCAAGTCCAGACCGTATACCAAATTATTACATTGACAGTAATACACACTCTATACAATAGTCAAATCGTGTGGATCATTAAACATGCATTCAACGTGCTATATCGAACTCTATACAAAACAGATTGACCACGTGGTTTATCTCCTCCAATCGCTGTCAGTGTTTACATGACATGCCGCACTGCTTTTCTATATAATCTATCTTTGCATTTGATTAATACACAAATATATACAACTGGGGTTAAATCATATGTTTATTTCATCTGGTTATATGTATATATACCAGTGTGTGCTATACCTTAATACATGCTATTTTTTCGTTTCTTTTATTTTTTACTTCTAAAATCGACAAGGTGCTTAAGCCGTCTAAGGAAACAAATAATTACATACGATTATGCATTCAAATAATACAATTATGTATACTCCCAAGATTTATAAAAAGGAAGTGAATATTATAATCATATTACTGCAAATAATTCGTGCCTTTAATGTATTTTTCTTCAAGATATATAATATACACATTGAACGTAAACGGAGTAATTAATGACTCATTTTATCGTACAGAAATTCAAAATCGGCTCTCGACGCCGGTATTAAAAACAATTCAAATTAATATAATATCGTATAGACAAGGACAAGTATGTCATATTTACTAGTGACTGTAACATGAAATGGATTCCTTGAAATAAACATTCTGCAATAAATACCTGTGATTATTTCTAACAGGTTGTGTAATAATGGATGAAATCTACATGTGGTTTATACCGTAATTTATACCACACATCAAAAGAAAATAGGGAAATCAGAAAATCAATATTGCATGTTTGATAAAAAAAATTTATTTGAATTTCTTATTGATAACAATTTACATTTAAATGTTTGATTTTCAAATAAATTTGTTTCAAAGAAGAATTGAATATTTACACAGGATCGTTGTAGGTCACATTAACATGTATATTCTATTTGGATATATTTTTGTACACAAATCTTAACATGTTCCCTCAAACTTCCGCATACAAACAATAAACACAATAAAATTTGTTATAAGGAGTGGAATTTTCCCCTAAAAAATTAAATTCTATTTTAGGTACATAAGTTTTAATTTCTAGATAGCATCAGATTGCTCGGTTGTAATGTTGTTTAACGTCGCATCAAAACTTTGTCCAGCCATTCTAGACGAAAGGAAAGTTATTATTCTTTAAGTACAATCCGTGAGTTGTGCGAGTATGTACTGTCTTCTACAAGCGCAAACAAAGGGCGACGTTTTGTTAAGGTGCTAGCTCACTCTAGTCTTTATACCGCAGGTAAGCATAACACTTCCCCGGTCGCATTATTCTGGCTCATAATTGAGTGAGTTGAGTAATGGTGTTTAACGTCCCAGTCAAGAATATTTCACTTATATCGAGACGTCGCCAGCTATAGGCGAAGGTGCAGAAATTTTGCCTGTGCGTTGCGCTAATGGCATTATACAGCAGGGGTCTTTGCCAAGCCAACCGTGACACGGGACCTCGTTTATTTTAAGTTCCCATCCGAAAGAACTGTGACTTTCATTTCGTTATACCGAGTGCTTGGCGAAAGAACAGTCACTATCCACTTTCAAGTCTTGGGTCAGACCCGGCCGGGGATCGAACCCACAACCTCCCACTTACGGAGCGAGCACTCTACCAACTGAGCTTCCGCAGTGGTACTCATGGCTCATAATGCCAAATGCCATTCAAGGAAAAAGTATCTTAAATGTTAAAGTCTTAAGTAGGATCCGACCGGGGTTTCATCCCTTGACGTACCGCTCTCAAGGGGTACGCTCTTCCACTCAGCCATCGAGACGGCTGTAGATCATTTGAGATACTAGTATCGATATCGATTGAATGAGTAAGAGTGAGTGGGTGGTCAAATTACGTCGCTTTTATCGAGACCTCTCCAGCTAAAGATTGAATAAAATATGTTAACTAAGGTGAACCGTTTTGGCAATATACAAACATTACACACCCCTCTACCTCCGTATATGAATAACAACAATACAATTGTTTGGGACGATATTTTTAGTATCAAGTTTTTTTTTTTTTCTATTTCGAACCGATACAACATGGTCATTAATTCTTAATGCGTCATTAAGTTATCGATAAATCTGATTATGAATTAAAACTGGTGTGATTTACGGTTGAATAACAGTTATTTCATACCCGATGAGGTGCTGCGTGGTACGGGGAACATAAATGGGGTTTAATCCAGGCGGGGTTTGATCCAGGCCCGTCGATATGTGATTTCTGAGTGAACTCAGGTCAGCGGTATTTACGCCAAGAGACTTGAAGAAAACGAATCTGATTTGTCATCGATGCCAAATATAGAAAATAAAATAAATCAGGGTCTCGGTGACCAAGTGAACTAAAGTGCATGCCTTCGTATCACATCGCCTCTCACCGTCTAGGATGAAATACCACTTGACGCAGATCCTAATGTTAGAAACTTTGTCAAATCGCTTTGCACTAACAGATCACATCGCTCCTATCCGCCTAGGTTCAAATACCACTCGGGGCAGATCCTAATGCGAGAAACTTTGTCAAATCGCTTGGCGCCTACGGATCTTATCGCCTCTCACTGCTTAGGTTCAAATACAGTTTGAAGCAGATCCTAATGTTAGAAACGTTGTCAAATCGCTTTGCACTAACAGATCACATCGCCTCTCACCGCCTAGTTTTAAATACCATTCGGGGCAGATCCTAGATTGAGAAACTTTGTCGGATCGATTGAAAATTAGTGACTTTCTAAGGAACTCCGTTTTTCTCTACCATCCAAGAATTGACCGCTTCGAAACCAGTGAAAGACTCTTGTATAGGGCTTTTAACATCATTACTATTCTCTACTCCTAGACATACTAATTTTACATATAGGTATTATTTTTACATTAAAACAAAAAACTATAAATTCATGACATCCAAATACAAAGAGTAAATCTCAACAGAACATATAGAAAATGTCATTAAGATAATCATGACGGATTTGGGATTTTGGTTATAAATAAATCTTTATCTATCCACACACTCACACTTGTATTGGTTTCTGAACTATAAACCACAAGTAGATAAAAAAAAAATCACCATGTGATTCAATCTCGTGTTTGAAAGAATTTCAATTTCAATAGGGAATAAATAGATTTTATGTATTTAAGAATACACGCATATATATACCTATTCTGCCGATCAATGTAGAAGTTATTGTGACATATATAAATAATGGTAATACAAGTTGGATTAAAATAAAGAATTCTACTTCTTTAAATAAGCATTCATTATCAATTTTAAGAACACAAAAGAAAGTAATTTTAAATTCAACTTTGAACCAATCCGTGTGTTATTTATATTCATCTGTCATGGTGTGATAAAATGAAAATGTTTTCTGCTATTAAATTTGATTTGTGTAGGGTAAGGCGATGATTTTGTTTACAATAGACACGTGACAGTTACCATTAGCTGCATGGTGTTTTACATCGCTCAGTAATTTATATTCTTGATATGCTATATTACGCATACTGTTAAATACTTAGGTACTTTTTTGTACCACTCGTTCAAGTTATATATGTTTATACTGATAAATATTAATACTCAAAGTAATAAAGTAATAATAGTAAAAATTATATAAAAAGAATATAATAATAATAATAACTGTTGTTTTACATCGGACAGTCTCGATTAGTTGAGTGTTAAATCGAGCTGTTAACTGTTGTTTTACATTGGACAGTCTCGATTAGTTGAGTGTTAAATCGAGCTGTTAACTGTTGTTTTACATTGGACAGTCTCGATTAGTTCAGTGTTAAATCGAGCTGTTAACTGTTGTTTTACATTGGACAGTCTCGATTAGTTGAGTGTTAAATCGATCCCTGTTAACTGTTGTTTTACATCGGACAGTCTCGATTCGTTGAGTGTTAAATCGATCCCTGTTAACTGTTGTTTTACATTGGACAGTCTCGATTAGTTGAGTGTTAAATCGATCCCTGTTAACTGTTGTTTTACATCGGACAGTCTCGATTAGTTGAGTGTTAAATCGATCCCTGTTAACTGTTGTTTTACATTGGACAGTCTCGATTAGTTGAGTGTTAAATCGATCCCTGTTAACTGTTGTTTTACATCGGACAGTCTCGATTCGTTGAGTGTTAAATCGATCCCTGTTAACTTTTGTTTTACATTGGACAGTCTCGATTAGTTGAGTGTTAAATCGATCCCTGTTAACTGTTGTTTTACATCGGACAGTCTCGATTAGTTGATTGTTAAATCGATCCCTGTTAACTGTTGTTTTACATCAGACAGTCTCGATTAGTTGAGTGTTAAATCGATCCCTGTTAACTGTTGTTTTACATTTGACAGTCTCGATTAGTTGAGTGTTAAATCGATCCCTGTTAACTGTTGTTTTACAACAGACAGTCTCGATTAGTTGAGTGTTAAATCGATCCCTGTTAACTGTTGTTTTACATTTGACAGTCTCGATTAGTTGAGTGTTAAATCGATCCCTGTTAACTGTTGTTTTACATTGGACAGTCTCGATTAGTTGAGTGTTAAATCGATCCCTGTTAACTGTTGTTTTACATCAGACAGTCTCGATTAGTTGAGTGTTAAATCGATCCCTGTTAACTGTTGTTTTACATTGGACAGTCTCGATTAGTTAAGTGTGAAATCGATCCCTGTTAACTGTTGTTTTACATTGGACAGTCTCGATTAGTTGAGTGCAAGAAACAAGGGAGATCAGAATACATGTCTTAGTGAAATTGTTGAGAAAAATATAACACGGAAAAAGACAGTACGTCAAGTTATACATACATAATGAAATCCTTGCTTGTATAACTTAATAGCTTAGATAGAAATATTTCAACTTTTGTTCATGCTGACTATAATGTGGCAGAAAAATGATTTCACGCGGTTTTTTTGTTTTTGTTTTTGTTTTTGTTTTTTTTTTTTTTTTTTTTTTTGTTTTTTTTTTTTTTTTTTGTGGGGGGGGGGGGGGGGGAAAACAAGATAATATACATGGGTATTCTTTTTGTGAAACTAAACTCTTCGTTCTTCGATTGTCATGTTTTAGTTCTGAATTGTATTAATTAAATCTATGTATTAATCGATGGTGTGCAATATTGTGTCCAGTCCCAAATGTTTTTAAACATATACTGTAAAACTTGTTATTGCGACCAGCTTCATATAAAAACCATCCTTCCATCAAGATCAGTGTTTTATTGCCATTTGATTAATTGTAACCAGCGAGAGTTGGGTTAACTAATGATGTTTTATGCTCCAGTCAATATTCTTTAACTTATATCGAGGCTTTATGTCCTGGAATAGTGGAGGAAACTAGAGCAACAGGTTAAACCCCAAACCTCCGGCAAGAGAATTGACAAAATTTCAAACAGTAACACCAGGATCTGCTCGATCGGGGTTAAAACCTAAGCGTGGTGCGCACTGTGATTACCAAACTCGCGTTATAGACCACTCGGCGGGTACCGAGGTCGCTTGTTACCAACCACTCAGCGGGTACTGAGGTCCCTTGTTGCCTAACCATTCGACGTGTACCGAGGTCCCTTGTTACCTAACCACTCGGCGTGTACCGAGGTCCCTTTTATCTAACCACTCGGCGTTTTCCGAGGTTCCTTGTAATCTAACCATTCGGCAGGTACCGAGGTTCCTTGAAACCTAACCACTCGGCCTGTACCGAGGTCCCTTGTAACCTAACCACTCGGCGTGTACCGAAGCCCCTTGTAACCTCACTAACCACTCGGCGTGTACCGAGGTTCCTTGTACCTAACCACTCGGCGTGTACCGAGGTCCCTTGTTACCTAACTACTCTGCGTGTACCGAGGTCCCTTGTAACATAACCACTCGGCGTGTACAGAGGTCCCTTGTTACCTAACCACTCGGCGGGTACAAAAGTCCCTTGTAATCTAATCATTCGGCGTGTACCGAGGTCCCTTGTTACCTAACCACTCGGCGTGTACCGGGGTCCCTTGTAACCTAACCACTCGGCGAGTAACGAGGTCTCTTGTAACCTAACCATTCGCGTGTACCTAGGTCCCTTGTAACCTAATCATTCGGCGTGTACCTAGGTCCCTTGTTACCTAAACACTCGGTGTGTACCAGGGTCCCTTGTAACCTAACCACTCGGCCGGTACCAAAGTCCCTTGTAACCTAACCACTCGGCGTGTACCTAGGTCCCTTGTTACCAATCCACTCGGCGTGTACCGAGGTCCCTTGTTACCTAACCACTCGGCGTGTACCTAGATGCCTTGTTACCTAACCACTCGGCGTGTACCGAGGTCCCTTGTAACCTAACCACTCGGCGTGTACCGAGGTCCCTTGTAACCTAATCACTCGGAGGGTACCAAGGTCCCTTGTAACCTAACCACTCGGCGTTTTCCGAGGTCCATTGTAATCTAACCATTTGGCAGGTACCGAAGCCCCTTGTATCCTCACTAACCACTCAGCAGGTACCGAGGTCCCATGTGACCTAACCACTCGGCGGGTACCAAGGTCCCTTGTAACCTAACCATTCGGCGTGTACTGAAGTCCCTTGTAACCTAATCACTCGGCGGGTACCGAGGTTCCTTGTTACATAACCACTCAGCGTGGACCGAGGTCCTTTGTAACCTAACCACTCGGCAGGTACCCGAGCCCCTTGTAACCTCACTAACCCCTCGGCGGGTACCGAGATCCCTTGTAACCTAAGCACTCGGCAGGTATCGAAGCCCTTTGTAACCTCACTAACAACTCGTCGGGTACAGAAGTCCTTTGTTACCTACCCAATCGGCAGGTACCAAAGCCCCTTGTAGCCTAACTAACCACTCAGCGGGTACCTAAGTTCCTTTTAACCTAACCACTATGCGGGTACCATGGTCCCTTGTAAACTAACCATTCGGTGGGTACCGGGGTCCGTTGATTGGGTCCCTTGTATCTAACCACTCGGCGGGTACCGAGGTCCCTTGTAAGCCAACCACTCGGCGGGTACCGAGGTCCCTTGTAAACCAACCACTGGGCGAATACCGAGGTCGCTTGTAACCTAACCATTCGGCGGGTACCGGAGATCCTTAAAAAGCTTGTAACCTATAATATCTTCTAAATAAGAACAACCTGTCAATAAAGTCTAGTTTTGGGTCCTTTATAATATGGTCTCTTTATACAGGTTTTATCGCATACTATTTAACGATAAAACAAGATTAGATGCCAAATTTTTTTTGTAAAAATATTATTCAAAATAAGTATGATAACATCTGAATTATTGGTTGAAAAGGTTAAAAATGATACAGGAATGATTGAAACTATAGAATCAGTCTAGACATGGCCTCGAAATCCACACACCAAAACTTTAATTTTAACCTATCTTATTAAAATGCTAATTAAGCTTATGAATAATAATAATAAATAAATAAATCGATATCGTTCATTTCAATCAACCGTAAAACGTATATTTAATCTTGGTATCGTCGATTGAATTGAATAAAGAAATAAAACAATTAATCTAGAAACAGCTTGTAAGAATAACAACCATATCACTTCAAATCATATATTTTTAAATTTCAATCAAGTGTGTAAAATATGTTTAATTCATATGTCTTCCGATTGTTAAAACAAAACAGCAAAACAATTACTTTAGATACAACGTCCATTGTTATAACCGTATCAATACAAAGCAGTTATTTTTAGAAACAAAAGAGCAATCCTTTACCCAGACCTACACGTACCGGGATGAGCATGCACTGGAGCCATGATTAATTCTTATGATATGTTTTAAAAAGAAAAGAATGAAATGGGTTTAAATCTTTTTGTTTATTTTTTATATAAAATTTAGAATAAATTGTCATCAGGTTCTTTATAAATTGTCTTAGTTTGACACAAATCAAACATTAGGTATTAGTACTCGACGTTATCAATTATAAAGTAATGTAAAAGAGGTTGTAGGGCTAGCCAATTATATTGCTTTTGTAAAACGTTTTACACACGTGTAAAACATAAAATGACGGTTTACAGGATTGTCAGGTATGTTAAATCTGTTTTATCTATCAATTTATTTCAATTTCCTTTTTTAAATATTAAGAGTCATTGTCCATATGACCACGCCCACTCTCTCAATACCGAGTGTTTTTGATGTTTTGGGGTTAAATTAGTGATAAAATACATGCTTTCATTGATGACCTGTGTGTATATCTATTTCTACGTTGATTCTGACACTCTCTCTCTCTCTCTCTCTCTCTCTCTCTCTCTATATATATATATATATGTGTGTGTGTGTGTGTGTGTGTGTGTGTGTGTGTGTGTGTGTATATATATATATATATATATATATATATATATATATATATATATATATATATATATATATATATATATGAACGAGTTACCGAGTTATTATCATGATTAAAAATTTTTTGTTATAAGTGTATTTAAAAAAAAAAAAAAAAAAAAAAAAAAAAAAAAAAAAAAAAAAAAAAAAAAAAAAAAAAAAAAAAAAAGATGATCGATAATTTACAGAATAAAATTTAAAAAATATCTTTACATTGATTTTATTCTTATATAAATATCAGGTTTACTTATTTCATGGGATAATATATAATTATAATTGAAAAAATAATCATTAGTGTTGTATACTTAGTGAGAATTCGTAGATTCAAACATGCTACTCAACCAGTTTAAGACAGAATTGAGATTTTAAATTACAAGGTTTGTTTTAAAAAGTACCGTGTTATATCGTATAATGACATTCGCGTTTTAACAGGTAAAAAATCCTGATAAATCCATTCACAACAACAAATATAAAACTAACTGTTGAAAACATTTGTATCAAGTGCGAACAAAATTAACTCGATAATATTGAAAAATCAATGCAACCTGTTTTACTTGATAAAACACTATGTCTGTTTAATAAAAGCGTATAACAGCGTCTGTAACATACAAATGTGTCTCTAATGAAGTAAGCGCTTTGATAACCGAGACAAATTTAGATTGCGACATGAAATAAGCATTACGATACCGACTCTGTTGAGTACATTGCATTCAAAACAGGAAACTGGTCCCCAAAACCGGAAGTCTTTTTTCGGTGATATCGATTTTTCGGATGCATTAATGGACGATTTTGCATTCTTGGCTTTTAGTCTTTTATTAAGCGACATAAAACACTGTCGTTCACGGTTAAATATCATTCTCAAATCTACCTCGTAGTAATAGAAAATTGATTCTTTACTGAAAAATCAATAAAAACTGCATTAAATCCCATTTTCTCCGCGGTTCTTCCGGAAGTTCTGACTATGCCCCAGAATTAGAATCGACTTGTTTAACAATTGTATGGCAGCCGTAATATGTGCTGAAAATTCTCTTTCCTTTATCAGATTTAAATTTATCTTTAAATGGTGTCTGACAAAAAAGGAGAATCACAATTAAAACTTCAAACAGTTTAATGTAAAACCTTTTATGTTTTATCATGTTAATCAAATGTGTGCATTTTTCTGTCAATCGTTCATTTTAGAATAGTTCATTTTAGCATTTTAAAGCACATTAAGTAAGAACATTTAATTTTACATTTGTTCTGATTGAAACAGCTTTCGGTAATTTGCGGTAAAACTCGTACTTTTCTTTCTTCCGTCGACTGTGCGACGTTTGTTGTGTCTGTACAGCATTATTTTCTTCATCAAAGCAACCGTCCAGTGGCGTAGCTAAGTAAAATAAATGTGTACTCCCGGCGAGGGGTCTGGGGACCGCTTAAGGAAGCTCAGGAGTTTAAAGAAAATGGGAATGTACAGACAACATAAAAACATAAACGTAATATTGCTGGTTTCTGTCTTTATTATCAAATCTATTGACAGACAGCACGACACATGGTTACCCAGAAAATTCATAGTAATTTCTCAAAAATATTTATTAGGCCTAAAATAAATTAACTTTGTTTGCCGTTAACCGCCCGACCCACTTGAAATGCCCCTACCCAAAATTTTATTGCCATCAATTCCTTTTTTATTTATTTATTTATTTATTTATTTATTTTTTTTTTTTTTGCATTTTAATGTGTACGCACGTGCGTTTTGACGTAAATGCAGCTACGCCACTGCCGTCTGACATTTCAAACAATTAGTTTATTTTTATTATCTCAGCTTTATAATAATAATAATAATAATAATAATAATAATAATAATAATAATAATAATACTTTGAGAAACTCCGAACCGATTAATTTTTGTTCGTCTTTATTTTGAATAACTGTGTTTGAGAGTTTGAAGAGGTTTACGTAATCCAAGAGACGCCATTGGATTAGACGGTATAGTTGGGAAGGGTGTTTAAAACAATTCACAAAATACCTTTAAGTTCGGTTAATCAAATTTTTCATTCGAATTGTGTCAAGTAAAAACACAAGTCCTTAATAAATAAAATATGAGATGAACAGACATTTAATTAATTTTTAGAAGACAATTTGTGGTTTGAATTAACAAATTTTCGGCTTATAGCGCGTCAACAATTGCTTCAGATGAAGAATTTTTAATTTACACGATAAAATACATGTGTTTTGTAACATGACTCATATTTTAAAAAACATAAAAAGACAAAAAGTAAACAAATTATTGTCAAAATTATATGTTTGATACGAGCACGTGTAACCAAGAATTGCAAATCTCTGGGTTAGATCTATGCTTGATTGATATTTCCTTTAAACAATATCGTCGACCAGTAAAATGGGACCACATGCGCCGATAAATTACATAAAAAATTGATTTTATCAAGCACTGTTCGCACACGTTCCATGTTTTAAACACGAACCTCTAGAAGTTCACTCAGCTATGGAAGCTAAGTGGGACGTCAAACGACTCAGTGGTTCAGAGGAAGAGCGTTCGACTCGGAAGCGGGATCTCGAAAGTTCGAACCCGGCCGGGTCATGCATAAAACTAAAATTTGAGATAATGCTTCTGAGCCTCGCGGTAAGCATGAAGAGGACAGAGTATCGACTGATTTACCTGGTGCCAGGTTAGTACGTCTGGCGGAGTGGTAAAAATAAGTTATCTGCGACACAATAACTCGGTGAGCTAGCACTTTAACAACAAAAGTCACTCTGATTGCGTGTTAGTACAATACAGATCATTATGCACACACTCTTAAATCTCATGTATAGAAGAACTTGTTCATTAATCCTTATAGTAATAACCTTATCCTCGTCGAGAAAAGCTAAAAAACGGTTGATGCGACGTTAAGCAACATTACAACCAACTGACTTCGTGGAACGTTGTCAAAATTCCCTTGAATATAGACTCTGCTGTTAAGATTTATTATTATTAGTAGGTTGTGATAGAACTTTATTGAGAATTGACACAAAATACAAGTCAGAGTAACGCTTGTTAAGTTAAAAGTAAAATCAAGGGAGTGTCATTCAGTTTGTAATGGTAAATCAAGAGATCAATGAAGTCACATTGATTATGTTGTAGAATCTAATTGAAGTAAGAAATTTTCCATAATTGCATAAAGAAGGACGCTGACGCCATGCTCAAATCCTGTTTGGACAGTGATTTCGTTAGTTTTGAAATTGCATTTATTATTGCATGTTTTGGTTACGTTATGTGATTCTAAAAAGTTAAAACCATAATAATGAAAGAAATTATAGTAATGATATGTTTTATTTTCAACAATAGACCAATATTATAACTAAAATGTTCTTTATTTGACAATAAGCAAACTGAGGTCGCCGAAAATCCTCACTGAAATTGTACCAGCAATATGTATCCAAAACGGAACATATAATTGCTAAGATCACGGGAGTCATCAGATGCATTTCAAGACTTTTATTTGAAAATAATGAAGGAAAATATCTGTTTAATTAGCTTATTGAAGGCGTTTAGGTGCTTGGAACCAAGTCGTAGAATAAATAAAATGTCAATAATTAAGTTTAACTCTCTTTTCTTCTCATTTTCGTATTTTTCTAGCCAGCTTACAAAATGTTTATTATCATATAATACTATACAATGTAAATGTACCATGACAAACACAGTGCATTAGGACTGTTATTACCTCTGTCAAAATTCTTTCACTTGGCATATTCAGGTCAGTTCTGGGATGGTAGAGGAAACCGGAATGTCTGGCTAAAACCACCGACCTTCAGAAAGCGAACTGACAAACTTGCTGATATAAGGATCTGTACATGAGCTGGCTATAGGATCGTCCTTTAGGCGGTGTGATCTGTAATATTATGATTACATGTATTTGAATTGAAGATTATTTTAACAAATCATAATTTGTTACAAAAAAAACCCGATATGATCATAATAAAAAACAGCCAAAAAAAATCTACATTTATGACAAAACCCAGATATTTTTTTGACGGGGGGGGGGGGGGGATTTGATTGTAAAGTCATTGTCAAATAAGAGTAAAGGAGTGTGCATTAATCCAAATATCAACTTAAATTATGTGTTAGAAAGTGTATGTAACACAATCGCCTAACAATGAATTAAATCAAATGTTTAAGTAGAAATTTGTCAACACAGAAATCGCCTATAAAGAAACAGGAATTGTAACAAAGGTACGTCACGTCAAGCTGAGATAGAAAGAAGCTAGAGTAACACAGTTGTAACAATATTCAGTATTTTTTAAGTGTTTTTAAATCTAAATAAATAATTATAATAATCAGTGTTATTAAACAATCTGGTAAGTTTATTGTATAACCTACAAGATTTGATTTGATTTAATGGGATTTTACGTCCCGTTCACTTATATCGAGACGTCTCCAGCTTTAAGTGTAGTGGCAGAAATTTGACCTTGCAATGCGCTTAGAGCAGGGAGGGTTCTTTAACGTGCCACACCTGCTGGGACACAGGGCATCGGCTTTTAAAGTCTCATCTTAAGACTGGCGAAAGAACAGTCACTACCATCTTTCAAGTTTTGGTCAGACCCGGTCGGGTCGAAACCCGACCTCCAACATACGTGTCACCTACAAGAGTTGCAGATATTGAATAGAGAACACTAGCGCTTTGGCGTCATCATCGTCGTCGTCGTCCTCATGGTCACTTGAAGTAGCAATAATTTTCGGAGAGCAACTCCTGTATTATTGGTCGAATTTGAACTTCTTTTACTCAGTAAGTTATTGCATAATATATGCGTGTATACGGTACTTCTGACAAGTTTAAGGTGCCGAATTCACTTCACGATCAATAAGCATACTGAAATCTTAATGGCAACTAGTTTCCCAAAATTTCCTGAATTTCGAATTAATTTTGATGAATTTTGGCTTCTGTTCTTATTACTGAAATACATCGAACAAATTTGATATGCAACCAGTGGGTATTATGTATCCACATACTGCAATCTAATTAGTTGATAGTTTTCTAAATGATTTTCAAAATTTGATTGAACATTGGCATTGTTACACTACCCAAGTTAAGTTTGAAGCATGATAACGATTATAAAACGTATGATGAAGCTACGAACTGGTCAATTATACTAATTTTACATATCCCTAAGTATTGATCACTACAGGACAGGCGGCACATCCATTTCGGAAAATCTCTTGTTTCTACTTCGTATATATCAAAAACATCACTTGTTGAGATAACTTATATTTTTGGTTTTAATATTCTCTTCACTTTTGAAAACCTTTCAACATGTATCAATTTTACGCACAAGACGCAAAATCTGTCAACAATTTATTTGTTCACGAAGGCAGAAAACAATATTATTTTGACAAATGTTTCATTAAGAGTTTAACACAGAACAGCTGTGGAAAGCCGGTTTATTGAGTAATTGATCTGAAAGCCCAAAGAATTAAAACGTCAAAAGTAAACCCAATATCCAAATGACAAACACTACTGTTTACGGAATGGCTTCCATTAATATGGTTAATGTAATTGGACAAGTTTTCATTTAATTAGCAATCCTTTTTACCAATTTCTGGCAGCGAACTGTGTGTAATAAAACAAGACAGAACTGACTTTTTATATTACAAGAGGACAATCTCGAACTGATGGATTCAAATATTCCTTGCCTTAAGTATTCCGTTATTAAATTTCTCGTAGTTGACAAATTTTGTCTGCAAGCTAAAGGTTGTCTCCTTTAGTGCCCTTATATTAAGTTATATATATTGACTTAAGGAACAGAGTATTGGAAATCTGAATAAATATTCAATTTATATTTTAAAGACGCTTTTAGGTTTTTAAGGCTGGTAATGAATTGGATATAATCTAGAAACACTGCTCATTAATTTTTGCTGACAGTTCATTTTGACTTCCCATAAGGAAAGACAGATTCACAAAAGTACATTTTAATAAAACAAAGACAAAAAAATAAATGTTAGAGCTTAAACAGTTTCTTACCACTAAAACATCACAACAACATACCACATCCAGGTCAAAAAATGTTTTAAACTAAAATGAATGGAGTCACACTAACATTTGCCATTTGCCATATACTGGTTGCCATCAAATATGATGCTTATCACCAGCTTACGCAAGTTAAAATTTGATCATAAATGTGGAGAATCCATGTTTGAAAAGAAAAGCCTTCTGGTTAGGGTTCGTTTTGGGGCCCATGAAGAAAGAGAGAGTTGACTAATACACAAAGGTATATTACGATAAGGCGACCGATGTGAAATAAAAGCTAGAGCTAAAATACTCTCTTACCACCTAAACATCACTACAACAATAGCACATCATAATCACAAAAATGTTTTAAACAAAAAACTGTACGTAGTCGAACGAACAGCTCACGCAAGATAAAATTCAGCAATATTGTGACAAATGCATGTTTAGATAAGAAAAAAGCCAATGGTTAGGTTGCAAACGCGTTTTCAGTAAAGTCCGTACTTGTTAACGTTGCTATACGACATTTCCATCTTTAGGGCAGCAATGCCTTACTAAAAGATATAAATCAATTCAAATATTAGCATTAAAAGAAACTCATTAGAAAGCAACACTTCTGAGAATGTTTACTTTTTAATAATAAGTTAATCAATTTGGAAACTCCAGTTTTAGTGTCTCTGTTAAGAAAATGTAGTCAAAGAAGCTCGTTTCTGTATGAAGATTATTTTATTCCGTGTAACCCATGGGACTATTTATAATAAGCATTTTGTCAAAAATTGATAAATCTAGAATGTATTTTGACGACTGAATTTACGCATGAAGCAACCATGCTTTAAGTTGTTCTAAGAAGGTGAAGTTAATTCTCTATTAGGCATCTTTGCAGTGTGTGTGTGTGTGTGTGTGTGTGTGTATGTGTGTGTGTGTATGTGTGTGTGCCAAATAAGGAAAAATATTTGATGGATGTTTGTTTGGGCACAATGATTTTGTTATGGACGGAAACTGAACAATGTCCTGATTTGTTATTTAGTTCTTTACATTGTGTAGGAAACGATTACCTAATGTTAACTGCTGTGCTGAGGTACCAGATTTAGTACCTTTGTAAAGGTCACGATTTTGGTTATTGGTATGAGAGATGATGAGTAATAACACAATCTGGTCTAGTTGTCTATCTTCTTGTACTCTACCGTTAATTAAAGAAAAGTAAAAAAATATCTAGAGATTCTGACCTTGAAGAATTGAAGAGTTACATTGCTTTGGTTGACTTTTACTGATAAAAAATGTTCAATAGCGCTCATCATTTTTAAAAAAAATTATTGTTATTTTTTTATTTGTTTATTAATTTATTATTATTTATTTTTTTTTTTTGATTGATTGATTGATTTTAATGATGGCTTTTTTTCCACACATGACAGAATTATAAGAAATATAAATGTAAGAAATCAACAAATACATGTATTCTCTCTCTCTCTCTCTCTCTCTCTCTCTCTCTCTCTCTCTCTCTCTCTCTCTCTCTCTCTCTCTCTCATCCTTTCAGAAAATTAGCATTGAGGTCATTTTAATATTTACAAAGAAATCACAAAAATGATATTGATTTTATTGGTGCTTTGTGTAGCATTTGTTGTCTTTAGTATTGATATATTATGAGCCACGTTCTTTTATTTTTTGTTGTTCTTTCGGCTCACCCTACAATCCTTGGTTAAGTTTTTTTTTTCGGAAAGTCGCAGAGACGTTTTACTTACAACAAGACAGAAAAAACAGTGAATAAATAACTTTCTTAAGTTTGCGTTTACAAATAACTCTGTCTGCGCTCTTAGACAATGTCAGTATTTTATCTTGACGTGACTCTATAGTCCCTGACAATAAATTTCTTAGAAATTCCCACAAACTGGCAATCACTTTACAGAATTACTTAGCAGAGTCAAAAATATACAAGCTCTTTGCGTACAATGTCTATGGCATGGTGATAAAATGAATACTGCTTATCTACGTTTTCTTAAGAATAGGATTTCTCTATCAAAGATTATAATAATTATGTAAACGTTCATCAACCGTTTCAATCATAGATTTTAATCAAATTTTAAATAGTTTTGATTAAAAAACCCAATAAATTTTTATTTTCAAGGAATAGATTTCATTCAACTAAAATATATTAAAATCGCACATGAACATTTGGATGTTTCAGTAGGTTTGTTATAACAACGTATATATATAAAAAATAAAACTGAAAAAAGGTCAGAATATTCAAATGCAGGCCTTAGCAAAACATATAGGAAAGCGATGGTGCCAAAAACATTAATTACAGGTTTGTGACGAAAAAGAGAATATAGTCGGACAGTCAAAACAAAACA
Organism: Tegillarca granosa; assembly: GCA_029721355.1. Classification (NCBI taxonomy): domain Eukaryota; kingdom Metazoa; phylum Mollusca; class Bivalvia; order Arcoida; family Arcidae; genus Tegillarca; species Tegillarca granosa. Next base: position 248,767 of record JARBDR010000351.1, on the reverse strand, counting down.
TTAAATACAGTCTAAACGGCAAAATGTACCGAGTACAGCAGAATGATCAAAATATTGACTACAGTTGTTACTGTACAAAAATAAGTTAATAAATAAATAAATAAAGGCAAAAGTATATAGAACGCACAGTCCTGCGGTCAAAAAACTTAAGTACACTCGTTTTGCTAAAATATATTACAGTGGTACGCTTATATTATATATATATATAAAGCATATATATGATATACAAGTATATCACATACGTTTAAAAAAGAATGTAGTATATTCTCTGTTGTTCAAAATTTGTTCAAAAAGCCCTTTAAGTCTGAGGAATATGGATATGGCTTGGCAAATACATACCGGTACCTGAAAACTAATTTATGTCGATTAACGGGGTCTACTATTTTTGCCACCACAATTAGAATGTTACCACACTAAAAAAAATTCAGAGGTTATAAGGGTTCGTCTACTGCAGTATTAGTCATTAATTAACTGACATTAATTATTTCAATACAGTGTGCAATTAAAATCTTTTAGCTGATAAAATAAATTATCATGAAAATGATGAAAACCCACTAAAACTCTATAAAAGAATATATAATGCAATTTCAAAGTGCATCTTTGATGTAACGTTCATAAATTTTTAGTTTTTTTTTACTATAAAGATACACAAAGAATCAATCAATACAATTAGAAAAAATAAAAGATGATTTATGATTCATTAAAGGAGACTCGGTTGATATGGCTACATTTAACTTCAAAAAGAAATAATATTTTTCCATGGATAAGATGCGTATATAATGTAACCACGACGCCATTTTCATTAGTTCTTCCGCTTCGTATCTTTATATAAAGAAATTAATGTCCTAATTAATTTTATCTTAATGATAATGGATAGCTCCTGGTTTTAGATTGAGTGGTCGGAATGAGAAACATTTTGCAATAAACAATACAAGCGGTTTCAATCCAGTAAAACAGATTACTACGTTGAGCTAAATGTAGATAGACAAGGTAGATTTCTTTTGTCTTATAACATGTATTAGTATTGTTGATTAAGAACAGGTATTTGAGTAGCTTTGGTGTTCTAACCTATCATTAAGCTATATTAGATGTAATATTTTGTATAATGTTGGCTAATCTGGGATTACCTGTAGACGGTTGATTACAGTTGTAGAGAGATTTGATATCATAATGTTACATCAGGTATATAATAATACATAGATACAGGTGATTAAATAACATTTACCAATGCTCTTACAGACATATGATGACGATGTTGATGATGATGATGATGATGATGATGATGGTGGTGGTGGTGGTGGTGGTGGTGGTGGTTGTGGTGATGTTTTGGTTGTTATAGTTGGTATTGATGATGATGACGACGACGACGACGACGACGACGATGATGATGATGATGATGATTATAATTATTATTATTATTATTATTAGTATTATTATTATTATTATTATTATCATTATTGTTAAAAGAATGACGATAATAAAAGGAGCCTCTTTCAGCAAGTTCTGAGAGAGAGAGAGAGAGAGAGAGAGAGAGAGAGAGAGAGAGAGAGAGAGAGAGAGAGAGTATGTGTGTGTGTGTGTTTTTAGCTTCAGCTCAACTGAGCACAAAGTGCTCATGTGAGCTATTAGTTTCAATAGAGGCAGACCCTCCGCCGTCCGTCCGCCCGTCCGTCCGTCCGTCCGTCCGTCAACAATTGCTTCAACAGCTTCTTCTCAGAAACTTCTGGTCACATTTTGTTCAAACTTGGCCAAAAGCATCTATGGAACATTGCCTTTCTGATTTATGTTTTTGATTGCCATAGCTACATAGGTCACATTGACCTACATAGTTGAAAACCTAAAATATCTTCTTCTTCAAAACCACTTCACTGAGATAAAATCTGATGTGATATTTGGCATCTAAAGCATCTTATATACCAAGTTTGTGAATTTCAATAATTTTTGTGAAAAATCAAGTAACGCGTTTTTGCGTTTATTTTTTTACACATTGTAAATAGTACTTTTTTTTATCCAAAATTACAATAATGAATAAAATTAGGTGAATTCTTTTTGCAAACATCATGTTTTTATGTGAAGAAACATATGTTTGACAATTTAATGAAATTCTGTAAAATACCATTAGCTTTTCTCGACCTTTTTCATTTTTAATTCTAGCAACCCAAGGGTCGAGGGTTCAAATCTCAGTGAGGCCACCTTTTTTTAAATTTTAATTTCTGAATTTTATGACTTATAATGGTGCATGGAAGAGATTTTATGAATTTTTAGAGTTCACGTCAAATTTGTATGTTATTTGTTGTTGTTGTTGTTAATGGGTTAATGTAAGCGTGGTATGTGCGAGTGAGTATTATGGCCTGTCGTGTACTACCGTGCACTTAGGGGACCTTTTTGGTAAGGTACTTGCCCAACGAGTCAGTATGCCACCGTGATGCATATACCACCCCAAGTCCAATCCTGACACCAGGTGAACCAGCCGATACTCTATCCTCCTGATACCAAGAGGTAGAAATATCTCGAAACTTTAGTCTCATGTATGACCCAGCCGGGATTCGAACCCACGACCTTCCGCACTCAATGTGACTATCCTACCACTGCGCCACCGAGGCGGTCAGTATGTTATTTGATCAAGAGGCAAATTGTAATACAGTATTATACATGAATTTGCCGCCATAAAAAGTAGGTTTAGGAATAAAAGAACTGTATTATATTGTCAATATCGTTTCTGACAACCTAGAAAATTATTATTTTTAAAACCTGATTATGATTTTCTCGTTCAGCTTTGCCCTCTGGTCAGATTTTTAAGTTCAGCAGAGGAAGTGTGGATTAACGTCAGTATGTGTATATCACTCAATGGTACCCTGATAATATAATCTACACTTAAGTCCAGGCGCCGTAGACTTAACACAGTTCAAACAGAGACAATTGATCTTATATAACTTATATCAAACAAATTTTAAAAGTTGTTTATGATTATAAAATTAACCCGATCAGGTCATAGTTTAATAAAAAGAACTTAGGCCGAAACTGACCAACAGCTGAGAAGGTCCTTTTCATAAGCGATTACGACAAAACGTAACTGATCCAATCACATAACAAAGAATGTAAAGTCGATAATACAAATATGTTAACATTAAAGTATGTTTATTGTTGTATTTGTGAAATTAATACGATTTGAAAACAAACACTCAAGGAATATTATTATAAAATCTGACTGACTTAACTGATTGTATAATATCTTCAACGTACAGGTGGAGGTACATGTATATATTATAGTTTTTTTAGTTGATAATAATAATAATAATAATAATAATAATAATAATAATAATAATAATAATAATGATAATAATAACAATAACAATAATAATACATGTAATAATAATAATAATAATAATAATAATAATAATACATGTAATAATAATAATAATAATAATAATAATAATAATACAAGTAATAATAATTATAATTACGATATTAATAATAATAATAATAATAATAATAATAATAATAATAGTTTGCTTCTTAAAATAAATTCGTTAAATAATAATAATAAATCCGTTATAATATTAATAATAATAATAATAATAATAATAATACAAGTAATAATAATAATAATTACGATAATAATAATAATAATAATAATAATAATAATAATAGTTTGCTTCTGAAAATTCGTTAAATAATAATAATAAATCCGTTATAATAATAATGATAATAATAATAATAATAATAATAATAATAATAATAATAATAATTTACTTCTGAAAATATATCCGTTAAATTATCAGAATATTTATGATACTAGATCTTATATTACGCAATCGATCTCCCTAATAATAGTAATGTAAAATACATGATAGATTTAATACTGTATGTTCGTCTTCATATTAATTCATCTGTCATATATTTTTTAAAGTACATGTACATTTTTTAAAATAAAAATAAAAAATATATATATTTCACAACACAACTGCCCTTAGTTTTCTTGAAGAAAGTGGTAATTTTATGAAGAAATTTAGAAACCTTGCTACCAAGTTCTAAGCTGTATAAACTATGTTCATAAACGCTTTTGAAGATTAACGTTATAAATTATGTCGACAAGTGTTGTTTATATTAATTAGCCGCAACAACATCTTTTTGACCTTTAGCTGATAATTGCCACTGCCCAGAATGACCCATGTTTGATAGTTGGATGTATTTTTGTTTTTATTAACATATCAAAATTCAATCCAATTTTTGAAAATATTTATAACGTATATCTCACAATTTACACCAAAACAACCTCCATCACTGTGGGTTAACATTTAACAATTTACTCTCCAACTCATGATCACTGTAAAGGTTTTAGGTACATACACTTGAATAGGGACAATTCCCAATATACGTAGTTAAAACGGGGGTAGGTGGGTGGATGGATCGATTGGTTGGGACTGTAAATTATTTGGCAGAACTTTTGCTCCTTGTCTGAATCTATGTTATGAAAAATAACAATATAGGCAGCAACTAGCATGTACAATTTATCTAAAGATTTTCTAATTAACGTGCATTAGGTCTGTTAAAAAAGTTTTCTGAAAAATTCGATATACACGTACCTTATTTTTTAAATTATATAACTAACATTAAAGTTGCAATTCGTGTGCAAACCCAAACGGAACAACTTACACCTAAGGGAACTGAGTTATATAAGAATCATATAAAATTGAAAACTAATTCTACAACCAGTTGCTCTCAGCACTGGCCATCCTATTAATTCTACAACCAGTTGCTCTCGGCTATGACCATCCTACTAATTCAACAACCAATAACTCTCGGCTCTGACCATCCTACTAATTCTACAACAAGTTGCCCTCGGCTCTGACCATCCTACTAATTCTACAACCAATAACTCTCGGCTCTGACCATCCCACTAATTTTACAACCAGTTGCTCCGGGCTTCTGACCATCCCACTTATTTTACAGCCAGTTGCACCGTGTTTTGACCATCCCACTTATTTTAAAGCCAGTTGCTCCTTGCTATGACCATCCCATTAATTTTACAGTCAGTTGCTCTGGACTTTGACTATCCCATTAATTTTACAGTCAGTTGCTCCTTGCTATGACCATCCCATTAATTTTACAACCAGTTGCTCCGGGCTTTGACCATCACACAAATTTTCAAGCCAGTGGCTCCGGTCTGTGACAATCCCACTAATTTCACAGTCAGTTGCTCCTTGCTATGACCATCCTATTAATTTTACAACCAGTTGCTCTCAGCTCTGACCATCCTACTAATTCTACAACCAGTTGCTCTCGGCTTTGACTATCCCACTTATTTTACAACCAGTTGCTCCGGGCTTTGACCATCCCACTTATTTTTAAAGTCAGCTGCTCCGGGCTTTGACCAACCATCCCACTTATTTTAAAGCCAGTTGCTCCGGGCTTTGACCATCCCACCTATTTTTAAGCCAGGTGCTCCGGGCTTTGACCATCCCACTTATTTTTAAAGCCAGTTGCACCGGGTTTTGACCATCCCACTTATTTTAAAGCCAGTTGCTCCAAGCTTTGACCATCCCATTTATGTTTAAAGCCAGTTGCACCGGGTTTTGACCATCCCACTTATTTTAAAGCCAGGTGCTCCGGGCTTTGACCATCCCACTTATTTTTAAAGCCAGTTGCACCGGGTTTTGACCATCCCACTTATTTTAAAGCCAGTTGCTCCTTGCTTTGACCATCCCATTTATGTTTAAAGCCAGTTGCACCGGGTTTTGACCATCCCACTTATTTTAAAGCCAGTTGCTCCGAGCTTTGACCATCCCACTTATTTTATAGCCGATTGTTCCTGACTCAGTTCATCCCAGTTATTTTACAGCCAATGACTTTGTGTACCACACGATCTTCAGTTATCAGATATTTCTTTTGAAAAACTTATATCTATACAAATTAGTCGAAGGTTAAATTTTATTACACATGATGTACAATATAAAATCACATGTAGTTTAAAGATAACTTCTGTATCAAACTAATAAACAACAAACATTCAGTTAAAATCAATGTCAAAATGCAAATTAATTCAATCATAAAAACTATTATCTAATATTGATAAGTTTTATCTCGAGAATACAATGCCTATTAACTGCGAGATCTACAAAACGAAACTTATCAACGCCTAGCTTCTATTGCTTCTCAACTTCAGAAATGAGAAAATTATATTTCATGCCATTTTTATTTTGCAACTACGATGGCCTTTAAGGGACACGAGGAACATCCGATTTTATAAATTGTTATGTACATGTATTATTATCGTTCTGAAGGTTACAACGTGTTAAATGTTTGAAGAACGTTCTTGACACCGTAGGAGCGCCGTATAATTTATTATGTGGTCCATAAATACACAAAATACACTATTTATTATGAAGAGTGCGCTGTATTTTTTAATCTGTCCCGTAGGGGCCACCTTATATAACATCGTCACTGTTTATAAATCTACCACAAAAATCGATTCTTTGTTATAATTCAATTTTGATTTAAATTACACGAAGCCCGTATGTGATGTCTTAGAAAATGGTTAAGTTAAAGAGCTTATTTTTATTTTATCGCTGAGGCAGTAATTGCCGAGAGTACCGTTTCCATTAACTCAAGTCGTGTGCTAATGCATTTTATTGCTCTCATTCTATCAATTAGCACTAAAGCCCTGTAAAAGCTTATTTCTTTTTATTGATTGTATACATTTTGCTTTTACTCGTGTACTATAAAAACAGCTAATATTTTAAGCTCTTAAGCCCACAACATCTAGGGATGGTGGTAGAAGATTTCCATTTTTGCCATGTTAATTTTTTTTCGGAATCGAGCAAAAATTAGCTCGAATCGCATAACCCTGCCTATAAGATTCACTGATGTAGTGCTTGTTTGATGTGAAGGCATCAATGTGTATGTTATTCAGACTTTTTGTAGATCAGTCTATATTAGATTGATGGTTTCTCTTTACACAGAACTGCTCAAAAATGACGATAGAATGGTATTCATTTCAAAGCAAGCACTTTGTTCATATGAAGCTTCTCCAATCAGATACATTGTAAGAGGAAATGGCGCTGAACCTTTTCTAAAAATTTCCAAAGGCTATGTAAATTACAAAATTTTCTGGTAGTTTTTCGTATGATTCCCTTCACGGTAAAATATTTTGACTTACATAAACTAAGATAAATTTTTTTAATAATCAATCAGCTGGTTTAGTTTACGGGCTAAAGGATCTTTGTACATTTGGACTCTGAAATAAAAGGAAAAAAATGTATTTTTCGAAAAGCTGATGCAAACAACGGAAAGAAATAACAAACATACAACAAGCTTGAACAAGAAAAGAGAGAACCTTACACATAAGGTAAAATGATTTAAAAAAATCGTCGAATATATCATGTCAAAATGGGCCCATTTCTATAGTTAAAGTAGTATGGATGTACTAAATGAAGACCAAAACAAATCTAATTTTACAAGTGGTTTAAAAAATACTTTGAGAAAAATTAAAGATAAACCGGCAAAAACAAAAACATAGATAAATTGAATTATATCACAATGGTCTGATAACACTATCCAAAAATATCGAGTTACGGCCCTTGATTCTCTAGAGGGCAACTGCATTCGGGATGTTCACGGCTGTAGAAAACTTGGTTGCTATATCATTTGTCTATTAAATGTCTGGTGTATTAGTTTAAATACATCGATAGCTTTATATTCAAATTTATTTTTTACACAATATTTTTTTACCCAAAACTATTGTATAAACTAAACTTGAAGATGCAAAAGATGCGTATGCTAAAATGACATTCTGAAAAAAAATAGGAAAGCCATTATTTTCAGTTATGCCCCGACACCTGACAGAAAAACACACAACCGTATGGATACTCTTGGTTCAAGTTAATCCAATCTATAAATAATATAGACTCAGATAAAACAACTTAAGACAAACGGATATGAAGGTGTTATGTTAAAGCTTAAAATTTACACAAAGTTTCAAACCTAATGGAAGTTAGAAACCAAATGCTTTTAGACTAAACCACGAAAATCAATTAAACCTGTCATTTAGTATTTGTCATATATTATAATATCTGTAAAAGATGAGAGATTCTGGTGGTTGAGGATGGTAAAACTCTTGTAATCCGGTGGTACTTTGATTTAAAGATTTTATCATTTTGGTTTGTTTAACCAATAAACGAAATTGTTTTGCCTTTTGTTATCTTTATTGTAATAGTTGTTTGGCATTTTTGTAGTAATTAATTTTTTAGTAAAGAACATGTTGTCAAAATCTCATGTTAAACACCAATATTGGTTATACTAAGTGCCCAAGTGTTTTGCTGTTGATGTTGCCGCTGCTGCTGTTGCTGCTGTTATTGTTTTTGTTGTTTTTGTTCAATATGCGAAAAATAAAAAAAAGATTATATGACATTTAATTTTAAATAAATCCTCGTATTTTTACAAAGCTTTCATCATCTAATAAATGTCTTTACAATAAATAATTACATTTATTTAACTTGCAATAAACCGTTAAAAAGCATAAATATTGAATATGAATATATATGAGACAAAACATGGAAAATAAATGAATCAAAAAGCGATTGATAAAGTATTTGGCTCTAGGGACAATTTTACAAATAAAACATGGATATATTCTTCGTTTAGAGTCTTGTATTATGTTTTAATGGTTCTATGAATGATATACACCACCCAGGAATCAGAAATCTTAACCCGATAAATCACGACGTTACATCGAACTTCATATCACATCTCAATTGTTTGGCTTCTACTAACTGAATTCAAAAATTCTCTTCGGAAATCTTGATTTTTTTCGAGAAATTGATCAAATCCCTTGCGTGTTTTAGAACAAGGCTTCAGTAATACAATACACGCTTTGTCCCAATACAAGTGTATTTCATACGCACGATGCACGCGATTTGATAAATCATATCACGGCGTCAGGGAAATTATTTTCTTGTATAATGCACAATAACCATAGACGAGGCATAAAGAATTCGTTTTATTATAAGATTTACAAGAAGAGATATTGAATGTAATTTGCCAAACTAAATTGATTTTACCAGTGAATAATTCAAGTCAAAGACGTTTTAACAATGCTTAACTGTCAGTAGTATAGATTGAACAAACGCCAATATTTGAATTTTAATCATTAGAATATTTAATTTACTGTAAATAAATTTTCATCAAATTCCCTTGTGGTTTTACTGCAATGTTCTGAGAGAGAGAGAGAGAGAGAGAGAGAGAGAGAGAGAGAGAGAGAATATCAAAGCATTATCACTTATAGTATTATTTGTTTTTATGCATATAATTAGATAAAAGGCTTTCCAGGAAAAGGAGTATCTCCTACTTGGTTTTAACAATAAATCCATATATGGCGTACGGATTATGTAATACTTATCAAAAGAAAAATACAAATGCCTTAAATAAATAAATAAATAAATAAATAAATAAATAATAAATAAAAAAATAAATATATCAGAATTTAAAAAATCATTAAATAAAATAAAGTTATTTTGTGAATTATGTTAATGTATCCGGGTAAGCAAACAATAAAGTTGAGGGTTTTTGTATTATTATTATTATAGGGATTGGCAGAAGTTTTGTTTGAAAATTGTATATGTTTACTTTCGACCTGTGTGTTTTTAAGAAATTAAAAAATTTACAGAAGTGAATTAATAATAAAAAACATTAATTTGACTACAGGTATATAAAACATCATTTCATTTAAATTGCAAAAAGAAAAAAATTAAGACGTGGTCAACGGTTTGCAAATGACCTCTGGAGCCATCATGAATTCCACACTTCACCGAAAAAACTGAATAATAATATGCAATAGCTCTAAATGATAAATTTTTCGTAAAATGTCGCAAATATGGTTACTATAAATTTCAATACAGTTAATTTGTTTTAATTTGTTTAAAAATTTTAAACAACTTTCTTTGAATTTGCATCTTCAAAAATTATTTTTGCGATTATAAAAATTTTATAATTGTTTTCGCTATGCTAAACACGTTGTTTTTGACGTCAAAGAAATAAAAAATCACAAAGTTTGATTGGTCGACATTGACGTCAAAATAGAACGTTTTTTTCCGTGTGATCAATTTCATTTGTCACATAGCTATCCTTTTTATCCAAACTTACAGAAATAGAAATAGAAAACAAATAAAGACATTTCATATTACGATACCACAAGTACATGATTTTTTTGTATTTATATTAATGCCGAAAATTGTAAAGTAACACGAAAAGCGTTTAGCCGTTTTTATAATCGTCATTATTTTTAATTAAATATTTCTGATAAAAATAAAAAACAAAATAATAATATCGAGAAAAAATATTTATCGTTTTGATATTTAGTTAATTATATTTTTGAAAATTTCTTGAAAAGTATAGTTTTCATGATAATTCTAAGGTAAATTTATAAGTTATACAAATATTTAATACTACTTGTATTAATTTCTTTCTTTCTTTTTAAAAGTACAATTGAAATTGGATACCCTCATTTTCTTAATCAGGAAATTTTCCGACATGTAACAAAAATTAACATAGTACAAAATAATAGCTATCAAAATACTGAGCAGTGAAATAATGAAACTTTTTCCGCATGTAAGAATCAACAAAGGCAATGTTAATTTTAAATTTTAAATGCATATGACGGTTTCATGTCCGCATTCGACTGACCAACGACCAAAAAGCTCCTCCATTAATCGATTTTTTCTAACTTTAGTATTGACCAATCCGATCAAAAAGATCTATTTTATGTTTGAATGGTAAAATAATTCTCATTGACCAATCAGATTACAGACAGCAATTTTTGACCGGTAAATCGTTCCCTTAGACCAATCAGATCATAGACAACAAATTTTGATTGGTAAATCGTTTTCTTTGATCCGATTGACCAATCAGATCACAGACAACAACTTGACATTTGGTTAATAAATCGTTCTCAACACATCCTTTGTAAACAACAATCTTTTAGAGGTGATATGAGTAGTCTTTTTAGTATTTTACTACTCAAATGGCAAATAAAAAATACATTCCATTGGTTACAAATAAAAGGTAGAGAAATATAGGTTTTTGAAAAAGCCACTTGTTTAACGGAAAACGTCTAGACGATTATGACTTAATGCAACGACTCGAAGATTACCGTTCTATGTTGAAAAGAACATGTTACATTGTATGATTTCATCTAGGATATACTTGTATTTATTTTCAATTTCTCTTGCTCGCTCCTTATTCCAATTAAAAGGTCACTTTTAGAATCGATGCTGACAAACATAGTGTCCAGCTATAACCCTGTCGGTTTGGAATATCACTCAAGGAATATACTTATTATTTTCTGTCATTTATACTATTCTAACAGGGTTTTATTGTGTTATCAAACAAAATAATTCTCAAATTTCACAGGATATCAAAATCAAGTACATGTATTTGAAGGCATGTTGACAATTGAAGAAAGCAAATTGGGGCAGTATATAAAGAATATATGTATTAGCTAAAGTTTTTTTAACATATAACTTTTGATTGTTTAACCAAAACACTATAAAATCGTGGGTGATTAAATTTCGCTATTTTCGAAGGTAAGTAAAAATTACTAAATTAAATTTGAATGAATGTTTTTCACCCCTCCCCTTTACCGGGATCTGTTTTCGTAAAATTCAATTCCACAAAAGTTTTCCTGATAAATTTTTCTTAAATAACAAAATTACAGAAATTATAACTCAAAAATGTTATTATAATATGGGTGATCTAGGACTTTGTTTGAGAAGCATTTATTTTTTTTAAATAAATAAAATACCATAACAGTGTTTATTAAACTCATACTTTAAATCTACATTTTGGTTCAATAGTTTATTCTTGCTGTATCTGGATATTTCAAACTAGTGTCGGAAATGCTAATATGCTGCATAGCAACCGACAACCCATTGTTGTTACCCGCAGAAATTCAAATGACATAACGGTATGTTTCTGTCAATAGCTAGTATTGACTACTTGGCCAAATCATAGAGATAAATGAAACTTTGATTAATCGACTTCAATTAGCCAAGTAATATTTAACACCCTGAATGAGAATGATTTCTAATTAATCCCATGCTGATATATATTCTCTTTGATTAATTGTATAATAAATCTTTGAATTGTATTTGTCTAATTTACATATTGTTCGGTGATATAAAAGCCCGCGAATCTGTAATACAGTACAGACAGAGGCCTTTAGTGCTTTATAGCTCTTTAAATTAAAGAGGGCGGATGAAAATAAGGTTTATTTTTAAAATATAAATGCATACATGTACATGTATGTCGCAACGCTAGAATACGTGCTTGTACAGAAGAGAAGTTTAAGGTGTGTGTGTGTGTGTGCGTGTGTGTGTGTGTGTTAATATAGATGTATAAAGATATATTTCCTAACAGAATTGTCAAAAGTATTCTATCTCAAGTAATTAAAAAGGATCAAATACCGCAACAGAAATAGTAATTACAACAACAACAACAACAACAACAACAAACAAGAAAAACAGTACAGAAAAACAAATAAGAATTAAAAATCATTAACAACGGTAATAATAATAATAATAATAATAATAATAATAATAATAATAATAATAAGTTTTTATATTTTATATTTACAGTATTGATAACAAGATTTTATGTTTGAAATGCTGAGGAAAAAATATAAATCAGAGAATCCCACACTTATATAAAATGCAGAATTGAAACATAAGTGATAGTTTTCGTGCATGCATAAGAAAAGCTTCGGTATTCTGTCAAAGATTTCCCTATAGTTGATTGGTTCCTGTTAAATGTCACGTGATATTTACAGCGAGGCTGAACAAAATCCGATATCGATGCTGTATTATATAGCCACTATGCAGTATTATACAAGTGTATATACAAATCATAGTTAACATGTTTTCTTATAATAGCAGATATAACTAACGCTGGCAACAAAGAGTGAAGACATGCATGCACGTGATTAGCGCATACACATAAATATAGGTGTCTATTCTAGAGCAGTAATTAGAAGAACATCTGCTGAAGATATATATTATAATAAAACAAAGAAGTAAACACAGATAGATTTAGTAGAAGATCGCATGTTAGAGTTTGATTACGGTCATTTCTATTATCTAAATGTCTGGCCAAAATAATTGTGTTTCAGAAGGATTACTATGTGGACAAAAGGTGAACAATTTAAACCATGGGATCCCTACTTCATCTGGAGAGGGGTGTTACATAGAACATCATAAACTCCAAAATGATATAGCACGCTTAAGGAAACATTTATATGTATTTAATGCCGCTTTGGTAACACTTTTTATAGTCATAATAACAGTTATTACAATTTTCTTTATAAAACTTGGATATGATATTGTTAATCATTCACATAAGCCAAAAGTTGGTGAGGAAATTTACAAGATACTGGAACAGGAAGAATTGTGTATTCCATGTGATGATATGAGGTTAGGACCTAGTGTGGAAGAAAATAGAATGTTAGATCAGTTTAAAAGAAAGAAAGACCCCGATCTGGAAGATGAACAGTGTTGTATACAAACTCCTAAACAGTTGATGTCATCTCTACAAATGGTATGTACACACACACACACACACACACACACACACACTCTCTCTCTCTCTCTCTCTCTCTCTCTCTCTCTCTCTCTCTCTCTCTCTCTCTCTCTCTCTCTCTCCATTTGGACATTTAATTATACATTTGGCAAAGTGTTTATGGAATAAACAATCACTACAAACGACACATTGTTTGCTTACTCTTTTTTAAGTCAAATCTCAAATTTGAGTTTTAAAAATGAATCGTGGATGAAATTGGAATTGCCAAAGGTCTATAGGACTTCAAAAAGCTCATTTTGACAATGCTCATTGTTTTTACATGCGATTAGAATAAATCTTGATAAACTAATCTATTATCATCACTGGTATTGCTTTAAAATAACTAGACTCAACCCTTTAAGAGTCTAAGAAAATTTTTAAAACTATCTGTGTAACTTTTAGTTACTGGTATATTATAATACGACTCAGCGAATATACATACTAGCATACATCGAGTAGAAGAAAATCGTCCATTATTTGACTTTTGTTAAAAATTAGTTTCGAACAATTTATGAATATTTTGTCATAAACCATTTTTAAATGTATTTCATAAAATACATTCAAAAATGGTATATAACAATATCATTATATGGAATTTAAAAATGTACCAAAATCCCTGTGTATATGAGGATTATAGAATCTGTCTAAGATGAGAAAGGTCCCCCTTTTTTGGTTTGATGAATTCGTTTATGCTAAACCAGTTCATTTATTGACGAAAGACAATAGTTACCTTAGTCGGTGAAACCATCAAAATACAAGATTATAACTCAATCTTACATATATATAAAATATACCATTTATAACGAAATTAACACAAAAACCACAATTCACACTCCGACCAGTTAGTCATTCATTAATTGGTGAACCAACAATAACATTATATTATACACAATCGTGCACTTTAGTTTTATTTCCCTTTGTACTTATTGGCAATCAATATTTGTTACCTGGTTGTAATTATGCGAAGATACAGTGGACACTTAAATACTTCTAAAGAATCAATGGTAATATTTGTCTACCAAGTTTAACATATACGAGGACTTTCTTTCTTCGATATTGAAAAATGTGTTTGATATACATGTAGCTAAATCACCTGCACAAAACTTTCAATTATTAGCGACATAAAACTGTCTCATTTATATGACATTGGTGCGATGTTCGAGATAGATCTACATTTTATATTTTAATCAATCGAAAGTCTAAGGAAGTTTTTTTGAAATAATGATAACGTTTAAGGAAGTAATTTAAAGAATTTTTTTCTATCTCTAGCAAACAACAAAAGTTAAGGCAAAGCATTTACCTTAAAAAATAAAAATAATAAAATAAATAAATAAATAAAGAAATAGATAAAGAAATAAATAATCAAAAACCCCGCCACTTTTCTTTACTCTCTTAAGTCTTATTGCGTTTACTTAATATCAATATTCAAACTAGCTCTAACGCTGTTATTTTCAAAATAAAATCATGTGCTACTTTTGAATTGAATCATTTTATAAAAGAAGCACATGAAATGTAAATAATTAATAGAGAAAAAATTCTACTATGTTACATTTAAACAGCATAAAAATTATTTTAAGTAGTTGTTTGGATACGCTAATTCAAATGACGAGCTTATTAAAATTGTTTTCAGTTCATATTTCCTCGGACCTTTCCGTTTTTTTAAACATGGCTGGTGGAGCAATATATCGCTGGATATCCTACGTATCATCATTAAGACGACATTTTAACATTTATATAGTTACTCCTCGCAAATATTTTTCGCAATGACAAGCCAAAATAACACTATCTCTTAATAGAATTTAAATCCTTACCTTATTTTCGCGCCGTTTTCGAATTATTGAACAAAATGTTCTGGAAATAGCTATTTGATAATACAGTTTTTTCAACAGAGCATATATCAATAATGTTACTTTATATTTTTGTGCATTTCGTATTATGTGTGTGCGTTAACGTACTAATGTAAAAAAGAGATATTTCAGGAAATTTTATAAAAATTAAATTTGTTGCCATAGAAACAGTATATGTACTTGCATCATATTACACCAGTACTTAATGAAGCAATATTATAACATGATACTCAAAACTTCATCAGAGATATAATTACAATTTACACGAAGATATAAAATCTGGGATTTGTTCCAAATTTGTGTTTTATATAATCATTCCTAAAATTGCCACAAATTTGAAAAAATCCCTTTTCCAAACCACCTTCTAAGTGTCCATACAAGTATATTGACAATTTTTATCTCCTTTTCTTATACTGTTTAATAGGTGGTAGGTTGAGGCTTCGAACCCTGGTTGGGTCATGCGTAGAACCATAAAATTTGGAATCATCTGATCACCTTGTATCAGTATAAGGAGAGTAAGAGTAATTTTTTAATTCGAAGTGATGTCCAAAGAATATGAATCTAAAGCAATTAAATAAGCTTGCCATTTAAATTTCCGTAACCACTAATGTCTCGACGCCCTGAGTTCCAGAAAGTAAGTTAAACACAATCCCACATCTCAAGCAAACACGAATATTTTTAGATTGACCTTTAGATGATTATAAAGCTGCCTTGTCTTAAAGAATTGTTAATGCGACATTAAAACCATTATAATTCGATTCTTAGAAAACACAAACACGAATATTTTTAGATTGACCTTTAGATGATTATAAAGCTGCCTTGTCTTAAAGAATTGTTAATGCGACATTAAAACCATTATAATTCGATTCTTAGAAAACACAAACACGAATTTTTTTAGATTGACCTGTAGATGATTATAAAGCTGCCTTGTCTTAAAGAATTGTTTATGTGACATTAAAACCGTTATAATTCGATTCTTAGAAAACACTAACACGAATATTTTCTTTGATTACCCCTAAAGCCATAATATTGTCGCAAAAGATTTTAATGCGACATCAAAAAAATCACAAGTTGATTTTCCGGAACCACGGTGCATAATGTAACTTTTTGATAAAACATAACACTACGATAAGAACAACATATGTTTGTTAATCTCAGTGTTTGATTTAGTAAGCGATTCTTTATATCTAAAACCAGAAGATGGAAACAAACTCTAAGTAAATGTTTAATAATGAAATCTGTAACAAGATAACAATTTCATCTCTATGAATGTTGGCTTAGAAACGTGATTTTTAATAAAAAATAATGTTTATACAAACACTTGTGTTAAATTTCCTTGCCTACGGGTACCGTTACTGAAACAAGCTGATTCCCCTCTACGTATTGATAGTCCATATAAACTTAATCGTGATACATGTATTTCGAAATCCTATGTGTTTGATGTATGTCAAATGAGATTTGTTTCGCGTGAATTTTTTTAATATAGAACAGTTAGATATTGTACAACAACTACAGACATCCATGGCTCGAAAAAACACTGTAACTCAGAACTACCTGGGGTAAATAAACCAAATTAAATAATAATAATAATAATAATAATAATAATAATAAAATCAAATAGATTACAAGGATACAGTATTATATATATATATATATATATATATATATATATATATATATATATATATATATATATATATATATATATATATATATATATATATATAATTATTATTATATATTTTGGAAGGGAGGGAATTTGTAATTTAAGAATATCTGTCGGAGAAAATTTTTTTATATATTGCGAAAATAAAATACAATTTTGGTATGTCTAATTTTTTCGTTGACATTTAATTTGGTTAATTTACTAACCCCAGGAAATTCTGATTTAAAGTGGTTTTTTTCGAGCCATGGATGTCTGTAGTTAAATTAACACATAATATTTACTTTTTAGATTTTTTTAAGTTTGTTATTACAATATCTAACTGATCTTTCGAAAAAAAAATCATGAAATTAACGTTGTAGATTTGGAAACGTGAGTTTTTTTGTATAATACTTGTACAGACATCCCAACAGTAGTGTTCGATTCTCGTGATTTACTTTTTGTAATATTTTTAATACATATAATTTTCATGTGTTTATATTCGATTCAAAAATATTTCCTATAACAGCCTTTAAAGGTATAATCCTAAAAAGTGATCGTTTATATAAGCTCTTAATATACATTCAATACATTCAAAAAATGTTATATATACATGTATCACAAATACAAACATAAAATTTTTATGTGCAATATGTGCACATTTCGGGAAATCATTCCTCATCAGTGACACTAGGGACCGAAAAGGTTAATAGATAAAGAGCTTAAGCTCAAACCAAATAGTTGAAATTAATGAATCTAAAGTTCCAAAATTATATGAATCCAAAACCAGCTAAGGAATGCTTTGCATGAAGGAACAAACCATAGTTTTAATAAATTAAAAAAATTAAGACGACTGAAAATTTGCTAATTGGTATATTTTCTGACAGCACAAAGTACTTCCTACTGAGTTATGGATACCCTCGGGGAGGTTACTCCACCAGCAGCGGTACCCTCTCAGGGTTAGTAAATATATAACACAAATACCAAATTTTGATGTGCCATATGTGCACATTTCGGAAAATCATTCCTCATCAGTGACACTAGAAACTACTATTGTTATACATGTGTCATTCGTATTAGTAAACCCGAATGAGAACATGTCCCGATTATCAATAATTTTCTAACAGTTTTAGTAATAATAAAAACAATAAAAGTTAAAAAAAAAAAACTTGCAGAATTTACAACCAAATTATCCAATATTACAACCAAAGTTTTATCATCTCCGATTTGAATGGATCGCAGATATTTATTTTCAAATAAATTTGACAAGACACAGTACAGTAAGTGTTATTATACAGAATAAAAATAATTCTTAGCTGCATTAAGTTTACCATTATCTTTAAAAAATTCTAAATCAATACAAATTGGTTGTTATTAAGATCTGTTAGATAAATATTTGAAAGTTCACTCTTATAGCCATAATAAATGAAATTCTTAAAAGATTGGGGCAACTCGACCAAATGTAAATTATTTGCATGGCGCATGCGCGGAAGTTCTACATGTTTGTAAACTGTGGAGTCGGCAGAAAGTAAGTGTTCGTGCGAGAACAATCGATTCTGCAAAGAAACTCGATCAAGGACCAACTGAGACAAACTAAATCCATGGTTTTGAATCGGCTAAACTCAGATGAATAAAAATAGTTGTGAATAAAGAGTCAGTTTGGATTGGATACACACGACAAAGTGGCCACATTGCTCTTGAACGTATGCTCTTTTGCTGCGTTGACTTGGTATCGATAAAGAATCAAGTAATCAAGTTTCTAAAATTAGATCTTTGGTAGATTAAAGTAGCAGAATGTTTCCCGTGAAATTCAACGGAAGTAAAGGTTTTGTCATGGAACCAAGTATTAAATTTTTCATGAGAGTCGTAGTTAAAAAATTTACCGTTTATATATTATGCATTGGAAAACTTATTGCAGCTTTGAAGGTTCAAAATATTGTTTAAACACAAAGGTTTTGCAAACTGCTACCAATACAGAAGCCATTTCAAAAAATCAAGTAACTATTTCACTTCTATCTAGTATTATTGAAATCAAACAAAGTTAATAAAAAGTTGATAATTTTTGAAGTACTTAAAAACGATTTTAAAAATGTCCAATAACATACATCTTTCAGATCAATTTCTAAATAACAACTAGTTAAATGTAACTTCTATTCTGTTACTCAATTATCCTCTGAAATATAAAATATTTAGTGTCCTTTTAACTTAATCATATAGTGTCGCCTTTTACTCAGACGTATTTGTTTTTTTTTTTTTTTTTTTGTTCTTTGGTGTAGTATGTAGGATAAAATGAAGTTTGGTATTGATGATGCAGCACGATATATAGAAATGTAGTTACTAATGTTGGAACATACATTAATAAATCAAGAACAAATTTGTATGATATTATCGGAACATCAATACGTTTTTAAATATTTACACTGTAAGTTTAGTAATAATAAAGAGCTCAAGTTAAAAACAAAAACCACTCAAACATTCATGTGCCAATCAATCAAACAGCAGTATATTTCAAGGAGTTTCGTTGAGAAGTGCTGCTTCTAAATGTTTAGGCACCAATATGATATTTTGACACATATACTGCGGGGAACCTTCGAGATTTTATATATATATATATATATATATATATATATATATATATATATATATATATATATATATATATATATATATATATATATTCATTTGCCTTGTGGAATTTCCATAGCTGCAAGCTTGAGAGCCGTTGTAGTTATTACTGACAATGAATGCCAAAAAAATTTGTCACTCCGTGTATGAATACATATAAAATGCAATACACAGTCCGGAACTACATCATCGTAGGTAAACAAACATGACTGTCACGTCACATTTGTTTACATTCGAGACGAGACTGAAAAACACATTTACGAGATATTACAAAGTAAAATCAAAGAAATTTATATAATAATATTTTGATAACATATATAGGCACCTGGCTGATATTCACCGTAATATTGACATTGTGAGAGACAGAGTGGTGTTTTTGATGGCCTGTTGAAAGAACAGACAACAACAGATCAGTCAAAACCATCAAACCACAAAAAATTTTGAACAATCGGATCTTAAAAAAATTCTTCCTACCTTGACAAAGCTGCTACATCCCCTATTATTTTGAGACAATGTGTAATGGTACAACTTGTCAATCAATTTTGTGTCTCGCGGGATGTAAATTTCAAGTGATGTAAATTTCAATTGGAATTAGATTCATGCATGTATGCCACATCCAGTAAAAATTGTCCGTTTCACATGCTGAAAAATCATCTACATGCTTTTAATCAATTTACACGGGATACAATAGGAACTCCTCAAAAGTACAATACATGGTTTATAAGTACTACACAACTCCTTGCTAACCTTAAAACGATAATTTTCAAAACTTTGAGAGATATTTGCACCATACCAGGCGTAAAGAATAAGTATACTTCTCACTGCTTTGCTGTCTACGTTTGAATGAAACCGAGTATGAAGCTCGGCACATTATGATAGAGTGAATCTCAACCTAACAATGTCGACATTCCAGAAGAAATCTCTCGGTAAATCCCTGTCTACTCACATATCACAGATTCGAAACCCACATGCTTGGCCATTGAAAATCATCCCTCAGCTACAGTTCCCCCCTTCCCGTTTCAGATTCACAAATTTCACTTTGAACATTTAGCCAGCAATTTTTTACTCCAAACTTCTTTGCAAATTGAAATAGGGCCACACAGGTGCACCTGATTTTCGACTGAAATATAGTCCACAAATAACAACACATTTATCGTTGATATTCAATTTTCATATATATTATTTATATCGAGTATTCTAAAAAAGTCATTATGTTAATGAAAAATCGAGAAAATACCATCAAAATACCTGATAACACTATAATTTTTCAAACCAAAACTCCCCTTTGTTACCCCACATTAGAAATATTGCGGATTTATAATGTGTCGTTCTCGGTCTTAAATTCAGCTGTTGCGTCTACTGGACACACCCGATGTACATGTGTTATAGATGGGAATTTTTTTTCTTACAATAAATGAATAATTTTTTAAAAAAAAAATATTAAACGAAAATATAACAATTGAACTATTATGAAGGCAACAACTTTGCAAACAAACTGTTCATAATGCGCTAGTTATGCAAAGTTGTTGCCTTCACACTGACAATGAACACCATTTTAAAACAGTTCAATTGTTAAATAAACGAGAGAGAGAGAGACAGAGAGAGAGAGAGAGATTAAACTAAAATCACGTGCCTGACACACACACACACAAACACACACACATATATATCGAGAGAGAGAGAGAGAGAGAGAGAGAGAGAGAGAGAGAGAGAGAGAGAGAGAGAGATCTAACTGAAAACATGTGCCTAACATTCTCCAATGCTGTCAAAATCAAAAAAAAAAAAAAAAAAAAAAAAAAAAAAAAAAAAAAAGATTTATGATTAAAACAAGCACAGAAAAAACTATATTATGATTACTTATGACAGAAATTCTTGTAATAATGCGCCATTAAATACATTAAGATTAAATGTAGCCGTTTTGTGTCGATGTGCATCGTTTAAATAAATCACTGTATAACAATGTTCCATTTACCAGAAAATGGCTACCAATACAAGGACATATTTCTCCTTTTTAATTCAATTATTAACGGTCGTTTGATTGTGTAAATTTTACTACAGATGGCATTGCAATTAAGAAGACTCTTGCAGTAATTATGTCAATGAATGCTCATTTTGACATTGAAATATCTAATCCGGCTAGAAAAGAGGATAAGCCATATACCCCTAAGGAAGTTTTTGAAATTAACATGGTTGTTATAGCAACATATTAGCAATTTACAATATAGTCAGAGCGTATTCGCTCAATTTTTATATCTGTGGGCACTATCACTAAAATTGCCACCGTAGTAATTATGTTTTGTTCTTTATTGGACTTTTAAAAGTTGGATACTATTTTCCAAACTATATGCAACGCGCTTGGTACATGCATTTGATACTTTCAATGCGACGGAAAAAAAAACGAGCATGATTGCAGCTATTCGCGACTAAAAAATGTTAAAAATATAATAGCTGATATAAAACATTAAATTAATGTAAAATTAGATATTATCGAAAATTTTAAACAACGGCTAAGCTGAAAATCTCATTTAAGTTACAAATAAAAGACTGAATAAAATTTGATGAAAATTCTTTTTTTTATTTAAACAAGTTTAGTTTGAAATTTTATGTCTACTGACATCCGACTTGAAATTGCGGAATGAAAAGTATCCCTTGTTGGTGCAACAAGAGGAAGCAATATAATCTAGATTTAGAATGCGTGCGCAAAATTTACTTTTTGTTTCACTGTGTTTGTGACAGTGAATCATTAAATATTTTCATAGAAAATCCAATAAACTTGAATTAAGTTCGGCATTTTTCACTTACTTATGTCTATTCGTAACAGGAAATCGCTATACGCATTCGCAAGGTAAAACTACGACCTAGATAATGTGTTACCTGACTTTCTTCTTTTTAAGTAGTTTTGTAATGCATACCAATTTTTCTTGTTTTTCCATTGTTTAAAAACGTTTATAAAGATAAAACGCTATGAAATAATTTCAGAATTTTAATTTAATATTGTTGATTTTTCATACTGTAATAAATCATAACATTTTGTATTGATTGCTATAATGTTTTCGGTTTTTTCAGAGCACTATGCACAATTTTTGTGAGCACATTGTTTAGCAATTATTCTTACCCACCAAATGAACAATGATTAACAGTACAAAAAATTATCTAAACAAAAGCGCTTATTCGTTGCATTATATAAAAGTTTAAGTGTTTCTGGTCATGACAAATTGCTTTATACAATATATATACAATGCTTACATTTGAGATGTTCTGTGCTGTGCTGTAAGTTATGGTAGGCGAACAGAATGGTCTGGATTTTTTTTCTTTTATAAAAATTACATACTTTAAAATAAAGTTTAACCAGAATGTCTTTTGGTTTCAATATGTAAACTTTCCTAGGCCAATCGTAAGAAACCAAGTCATTGAAAGGCTTCAGATCTTCACCATTTTGCGTATCGGAGTTGGAAGAGCAGTGTTTTTAGTTTAATGCATTGGAGCTGATTTTTAAACTAGAAGCTGTTAGAAAGGGAATATGAACGATTTTTTGAAAATAATTTGCGTTATTAAATATAATGTTATAATAACACAAACATACCATGTCAAAAAAAAAAAAAAAAAAAAAAAAAAAAAAAAAAAAAAAAATCACCACCACTACCAACAACAACAACAACAACTTTGAAAACTGTCGAATTTAGTTATACACGTCAACTACCGTCACGGAAGTAAGGCCGGGTGCTCGGAAGGGTAAGTACACCCTGTCTAACTAGCTCATCATCATGTAATATGATGTGATATTAATATGTCTGAGAAACATTCATTATATACAGGTAAGAATGTTACATCGAAAGTTATACGTTTTCATAAAAATAGATTTCAAACACACAAAGATTAAATGTTAAAACAATATCGTACCCGACATGACGAAATGTTAAACACGAATGCAGAAAAATAATTCTGTAAACCACACCCAGTCTGATCGTTATCATAAAACAAACAGATAATTTGAAAAAAAAAAACTAATAAGATTGAGAGAAATCTAATCGAAATCAGAGATGTATAGTTTTTATAGAAAAACCCGATCTTGTTTTTCATTTCATACGAAACTCAGACGTCTCACATCTCAGTTTTTATGAAAAAGGTTTTGATGTGTCTTTTATACCTTTCGATTTTATACAATAGTGATACAAAAATTGAAGTTTTCCTATCACAGCATAGATTTGATATTTTGAGCAGACTTTGTCTTTGGAAACAGTCTGGTTTTCAAATTGAGAGCAGACCTGAGCTATGAAATAAGAAATGTTCTATGGAAGCAGACATATTCCTAAGAAGCAAAACATTCTCTGAAGCAGACGTGATCTATGCAGAGAGCTCCATCCATTACATAAAAGCAGGCGTATTCTCGTGACACAAACATGACCTTTGAAGCAGACTTGTTCCACGAAAGGCGTCTCGTTCTTTGGTAGCAGACGTACGCGAGAAACAGATGTATTCTCTGGAAATAGACACAAAATTTGATGCAAACATATTCTATAAAAGATTTGTTTCCTGAAAGCAGATATATATATATATGTACATGTAGTTATTTGAAGGAGATATACTACTTGGAAGCAAACCTTGTCCTTGGAAAGCCAGAATTTTCTGATATTAGTTACTGCGCAAATGCATTGTCAAATTAAAATTTTTAATCTTCAAACTCTTTTAATGAAGCCAGAAAGCCATCAGTTAAGTTAAATTTCAGCTAAAGTTTAATAACATAAATGACCATTTTTGTTGATTTTGAATATGTAATTCAATTGATGTTGAAGTCTGCTTACTTTGGAATAAAGATTATTAACAGTTATGATGTAACAAAACTGCAATAACGTAACGTACCTGTCTAAGAACTTAAACTCTAAAGACAGAGCTAAATGCTCAACAACTTCATTGAAATTTTTAACGATTTAAAAAAAAAAGCCAATCAAGATGAGTTTACTTGAACATAAGTTTTAAGTTCTGAAATGTTAAAAGAATTCGGACCGTACCACACACTGGCCTTTAACCTGCGAATTGTCGAAATTTCTTGTACTTGGATATGTCTCTGCTAATAAAGGGAAGGAGGGTCGTAGTCTTGTAATGATAGAGTACAGTAAATCTAGCATCTCGCGTGAAATTAGAGACAAAACTAACACAAGTTGTCTTGAGTCTAAAACATTTATTATTAATACGTGACAGTCAGGTACCTGTATGTAATTGCAGTTGTTACATCAAAGTACATGCAAAAATTGTTAATAAACTTATAACTACAGTAAGCAGGTGTCAACATCCTTGTGAAACACTCTAATTTTCAAGTGTCTACTTACGTGAACCCGATAAAAATTCGTATTGTGTTAAAAGATACTCGGTTTCTTTGAGCATGCATGCTATTGTATTTATTATAATGATATCGATTTTTGAATTTGAAGTGTGTGTGTGTGTGTGTGTGTGTGTGTGTGTGTGTGTGTGTGTGAGAGAGAGAGAGAGAGAGAGAGAGAGAGAGAGAGAGAGAGTACTTTGTTTATTTCTTACTTATATAAATAAAAATATAAATTTAGAATTTTAGTTTAATTAATTTTCAACTGTTTGGCTTATATTTTTCATCTATCAAATTTTTCGGCCCTTGGTGTCACTGATGAGGAATGATTTTCCGAAATGTGCACATATGGCGCATCAAAATTTAACAGGTATTGGTGTTATTTATTTATATTGAGAATTTCCGTAATGAGTGGAAACAAGTTGTCGTTATAGCCATATTATTTCCAAACATTTCAGAATGCGCAAACCTTCGCTTGTGTGTTAATTAAACTTTTAGACGTGTAGTTTAAACAGAATATATACATAAAAGATGTACTATCAGCGAACAGCGTCATGCTCTAAATTTTTAGTACGAAACTTTTAATATAGCTTTTAATTTTTCGATATGGAAGAGAATGTTTTGTTTTTTCGGGATCTACTGATGTAAACGTTTTATTGTTCCAAACAACGTGATACGCTTTAAAACCCGATTGTGATATCGAGAGAAATATAAGTCCCAAAACTCCTAGCAAGATAATATAGAAAAATCTGTAAATAACACTTTTCATGAAGTTTAAACTACCATTGCTGCAAAAAACATTTTCAGTATCGGTTTTTGAGTGTTTCTAAGTGATATAAAGATTCTTTAACGCTTTTTTCATATTTTTTGCAATTTAAAATTGCAAGGTTTATTACGAAGGTTCATTACCTATTTTAGATTACATTAACATGAGAATGTTAATAAGTTTTTAAAACAGAAACCTGAAATAAGTGTAATTGGTAGTTTAATTACATAGCTTTCACAACCAAAAAATTCACATTCTCTCTGATAATATGTTTATGATCATGAAAACGCAATAGGTATTAATATCTAATAAATTGTTTTAAGAAATTCGAAGCAGATGTTCAGCTTTCATTCTAGGAATGTGTGTACTTCTCAAATTCAGATGCAGTGTTTGCTTTATGTATAAAAATTTACGTGGTTGCGCATTCTTTTTATGTTTTAATTATACCTTAGGCACATTGAACCTTAAATGTCAAAACTCACAGTTGCATAAGAATCAAAACACATTAAAACTAGGTACTCTCTCTCTCTCTCTCTCTCTCTCTCTCTCTCAAATTGTTGCAATATTTTGTTGCGTACATATGTAGGTTAAGTAAAATTTTTCAAAAAATAGCAAAATTCTGAGTCTATTTCTTTTTTATTCCTGTTTGAAATTTTTTGATTATAATAATATAGTTTTTTTAAACATATGATCAGTATATGGCATTTAACTAGACATTACAAATCCATACAATATCATGTAATAAAGAATTTCGATTTTGTTTCATTGGACTTTAATTCATTTTGAAATGAGCATTCATCTTACATGCAGATATGTCTTTTAACTGTTTTGTATACACTTAAGAACATGAATAAATAACAAATTTTACATAAATAATAAAGTGTTTTTATACTATGTAGAAAAATGTGAAAGTTGCAGCCCAAGTTAGTCATCAAAAAGAAAAGATAAAAAATTGTCGATTAAACTAAATGTCAGTTCAGTTGTATGTTATTTAAATGAAAAATTATCTCAATTTACTTGTCATAGAAACACGAGTCATTTACAGTTAACCTTAAGCGTATAAGTGTTGAATACGTGGATGTTAAAAATAAAACTATCAAGTAGAATTAAATCAACCATGAATAAGTAACAACATGACTTACTCTACAAAAAGCTAGATCAAAATATTACTTGAAAGCAATGAAAGCATTACTGAAAAAAAAATTCTAGAAATACTTTTTTATCAAAAATAATGTTTTGTTATTACAATCTGTACGATTCATTTTCTTAAGTTCTCTCTTATTAGAACGTAATAAATGGAAATCCTAAAAGCTTGGAGCAACTGGAAAAAATGTTAATTATCAGCTTGGAGCATGCACAGAAGTTCTGCATGTATGTAAACAATGGCGTCGGCAGAAAGAAAACGTGTTTTTGTCTTTGTTCTAAATTCAGCACATGACAGTGGAACCAAGTGTTACATTTTTCATGAAAGCATAGCTAAGAAACAATGCGCCGTTTATATATAACATATAGAAAAACTTAATGCTGCTTTAACATCTATTATGCCATTGTAAGACAAGCTTTAAATACCCAATGGAAGTAGGGATGAAGTAGAGTGAAATATTGGTACTGGCAAATAATAAACCAAGTTACAGATCTTTTTTAAACATACTAGAGTGAAATATTGGTATAATATGCAAAGTCAAATATTCGTTTTATTACTATAGGGAAATATTGGTATGTAATATTGGTATATAATAATCTTTTACTTACATCAAAGTTGAATGATGAATTCTGTTACTGTAATCCTCTATTTCCCGTAATTTCAATGCTAATTTGTTTCTTTTATAAATTAAGAAATTAAAATAATAATAAATTAATAAATAAATGAATCAATCAATAAATTAATCAATTAATAATTATTTATTGTTATAAATATTATGATGTATAATATCCATGATTCCCTTGTAAAACTAGCAGCTCTAAATACCCATTGGAAGTAGGGAGGTATAGTGAAATATTAGTACATAATATACCAAGTCAAATATCTTTTTTACTTACTAGAGTGAATATTTTATATTTTATTTGCAATAACATAATGCAAATAGCAATTATTTTTTTAGACATCGTATGTAATCAAAATCAAACAGAAACCATGTGAAAACCAAGACCATGTGCTAAGCATGTGTTGGGAATGTTAACAAATCACTAAACCAACGGTATGAACATTATTTTCCCCCACCTCTCTCTCTCTCTCTCTCTCGCTCTCTCTCTCTCACACACACACACACACACACGCATTGCTATTTACAGTATACATGTATACTTCTAGTATTCAGCTTCAGTACAATACCTACATATTCTTCAAATGATAATGAACTGAACAGTGTATTGTAACTATGGTAATATTTTAAAAAATCATTTCCTTGTATAAAGTTTTGCAACAAATAAAAAAAAAACTAATTAAATATTATCTAAATTTGTTACATAATTCAACGTTTAACATGTTTTGGATTTGCAATTGCACTTAAATGCTACCGATCAAAAAAAATAATCAATTGTCCTAGTATGTGAGTATGTTTGTATTTAAATATGTAACAAATACCAGTTAAATTTCGATGTGCCAGATGTGCACATTTCGGAAATTCATTCCTTATCAGTGACACTAAGACCGAAAAGTTTGATAGATAAAAACATAAGCCAAACAGTTGAAAATAATGAATCCAAAGTTCCAAAAGTTATATAAATCCAAATCCAGCTAAGAAATGCTTTGCATGAGGGAACAAACCTTAGTTTTAAATAAATTTTAATTTTTAGAGGGCTGAAAATTTTGCTAAAGGGTACATTTTCTGACAGCACAAAGTGCTACCTACTGAGTTATGGATACCCTCGGGGTATTTTAAATTTTCCTACATGAGTAAGATATATTCTTTATTCTGGAAACTCGGATACCAAAAACTTATATCAAATATGGATTTAATAAGATGATATTTTATTATAGATGTAGTTTTGAAAACCAAAACCAAAACATGATATCAAGCATATTTGTATTAAATAATCATATCAAATATTGTAGAGAACAGAAAGGTAGCTCTCTATAACACATTATTAACTTATAATTGAAAAAGTTACATAATTTCAATTAGGTACTCTACCTCTAAAAAAAACAAATCGTTATATAGTTAACAATTGAATTCTTCGTCACATGAGATGACGGTGACATTTTATTCATGGATTAAAAATTTAGCATTCCCCTTGATTTTTGCCAATAAAAATAATTTATAATATATTCTTTTGTGTTAGTATTAAAAAGGAAATATTATGTATATAAACAGTATAAATAAGTAATGAAAATATGCTGGATAAAAGGTACAAATCGTTGTTTTATCTTTGTGACATCGATTTTTGGCAAATAATTCATAACTTTGTCGGGATTCCCGCTGAAAAGGCTATCAAAATCTGTATAAAATACCCATTAAATCCTACGTATGGCGTTGTTCTCTTTCATCAGTCTTACACAAAAAAGAACTCTTTAATAAATTATTATGTTTTATTTCTTCTTTATCAATGAAGCGGTAAGTTGTAAATAAAACTAGTGAAATAGCCAATCAGAATTGTCGTAGTTTAATCGTTTTGTCATTGATTATTTTGACAAACTGGTGTCAAAATTCAAATGGTGAAAAAGAACGTTATGTAACTTTTAATTATTAAAATTTTAATTTAAATAAACCTACACAAAGCATGCATTAAACTGAATCAATGAAATAGCGGAAACCTTGTCAATACGAATTAAATAATCTTCAAGAGGGTTTGTAAGTGCATCTAAAACATTTGTCGTGTATTTTCTTCATTAAGTTAGATAATTTTAGATCTGTTATATAAATGCCCAAAGTTTGCATAATAAGGCACACCCCAGTTTCACAATTGTTTCTAATTTAAATCTGACAAATTTAAAATCTTTACAATTTCGTTAACTGTTTAGCTATTAATGAAATTAAAGTTTCTGTTTGAAGTTTATTTTAGGTTTATAACATCTGTATCTAACATTGTCAAAAATGTTCATTTATAGTTTTATAAGAGATGGACAAAAATCAAAAAATAAGTTAAGGGAAATCTTAGTTAAGAAGCGATTGTAAAACTGGGGCTAATGATGAAAAAACTCAACTTCCTATATAGAGTTGGCTGAATCCATTTTTGTGAGCGATGATATTTAAAACAAATAGCCGCTCCGCTATTCTAAAAATTTCTGAAAATAGCAGGAACTTAAAAACCTATGTATACTGATCAGCATTTCCTCGTGAGTAATTTCATCACTCTATATTAGAAAATAAACGAAAAATGAATATATTTTCATAGTAACAAATTTAGACAGTATGACTAAAGTTGTTTGAATAGAATTGTAAAATAAGCAAGCTCTTAAAAAAGTTAAATAGGTTAGAATCATATCTCTCATCCTAGTTCGAGTCCCACTCAGGCAGATACAATGTGAGATGGTTTTTCATTTTGCTTGGTTTTTCCGGGTTCTCCGGTGTCCACAGCGATCTAAGCATTTAACGCCTCAATATAGACGAAGGAATATTGACTTGAGCTTGAAATAGTTGATAACTGAAAGTTAACAAAAACTTTTTTTTGCTGGTCTTTAAGAAACATGTGCCAATATTTAGATACATTGATCAAAAACCTTTTGTAATGGATACAAACTAGTGATATATGGCTGTGTTTGGTTGAATATGAAATCAATACAATTGCCCAAAAGGACCCGACCCGACAATGCTGACAGGATTGTTCTGTCAATAACAGAACACACAATGGATATGTTTAATTTGTCACAACATGAATACTGATAATAGAAACATGTCTACGACATTCTGATATTCAGTGATTCTTTTGAATAGAATCATGAATTATTATATCTGTGATAAAAAAGTTAGAACTTGTTTAAAGCATGCCGTCTGTAATTGATTATTATTTTTGTACTTTTTAGAACAGGCTCTGTTATAACAACAGCTGAAATATACTGTTTTTTTTTACCCGTGCTCTTTCTCGGTTTCCTGTTATATATTGTATATACTTTTTTGTGCTTTTAAAAGCTTGGTTGTTCTAAATTTCGCTTTTTCAGGTATATTTTGTTCATTTGTTACTTTTTTCGTTGTATTAATAGATTCGGTAATTACCTCATAACTTGCTAACAATTTTTCACAAACTGTTTGAGTCATTTATTAAGATAATTATCTAAGAAATATCGTGTTACAATCTCTTGTGAAAATTGATTGGCTGAAGTCACTCTGGTTTGTGAATATCTTTATTCTTTTATTTTTTTAACCCAGACATAAAAAGTTTCCAGCAATTTGATATTAGACAACAAACATAACCCTCAAGTTAAAAAAGAATAGTTAACGTCAGTAAATGTGATTTCTTATCCGACCAAAAGTCTTTTTACCCAGAGATCGTAATTTAGGCTACTCACATGGCGAGACCTACAGACCCAGACTTTCACTAACGGCCAATATTCATACTAAGTAAAAAGGTAGAAGCTGTTTCGACGCTTACTACTGAACTCTTTGTTTTAACAACAATATAAAGGGATATATCATATGTACTTGTAAGAGTATTTAACAGTACTGTCGATAAGTTTCTTTCTTAATAGTGAAGCGAAACTATCGTATTTCTATGGAATATTTACATATGGAACGTCAATATGTTAGTATAGTTCTGGCTTTTGTTTTCAATGCGAATTCGGTTTTTTACTCTAAAGTACAGTTTACCGATACCACCACTAACGTGACCTATATAAATCCTTTCTTTGTTAAATCTTCTTTCATGAAAAAAGGGGGCTGAATTGAGTTGTCATGACAAAAAATCTTTTGTACCATCACGATTCTTTGGTTTTTATAAGCTGACCAAAAATGCCTTTACTACTCATATACTTATAATAATCTTTAAATATAGCAATAGATATTTATACCCTTCCTACTTTTCAATGATGATATGCATTTTCATGTAGTGGATAGTATTAATTGCATCCCTTTAAATAAGCACTAAAAATGTCACCTTGGGAGAAAATTTAAAATCGATTTGAGAAATCGTCAACTGTTTTTGCACATGCTAAGAGTTGCCACATATCTTAAATTAATAATTGCTGTTTGCATAGCAACAGAACATGGAAAATGTTTTGAAAATATAAAAAATAAGTGAACATTTACACACACACACACACACACACACACACACACACACACACACACACCGTTTCATGCGTTCAAGACGCTATCTTCAGTTTTTAATAGAATGAGTGTCGAGTAAAACAATATCTCATGAAATAGAAGAAGTGTCTCATTTGCAGTTTTTTAAATAAAATCTATGTTTTGTGGCAATTATCTTTTTTTTCTATATTAAAAATTCACGGCGTATCAAAGCGTATAAAATATAATTTACGATTTTATTATTTATAAAATATAATTTATGATTTTTATTATTTATAAAATATAATTTATGATTTTTATTATTTATAAAATATAATTTATGATTTTTATTATTTATAAAATACAATTTATGATTTTTATTATTTATAAAATATAATTTATGATTTTTATTATTTATAAAATATAATTTATGATTTTTATTATTTATAAAATATAATTTACAATTTTCATTATTTATAAAATATTATTTACAATTTTTATTATTTAAAAAATATAATTTATAATAGTTATATAATGAATATAAATTTTAATTTTTATACAATGAATCTAAATTATAATTTGTATATAATAATTCTCAATGTATAATTTGTATATAATAAATCTAAATTATAATTATAATTATCAAATTATAAAATTATAATTTATAATTTATTATTTATAATTTTTATATTATATTATTTTTATAAATTGATTTATTTTCTTATTTTTTCATTTCTTTATTTATTTAGTTTATTTTTTACATAAACCTATAGCCTTTATAATTAGATAATTAAATTAATTAGATATAATTGCGTACAAGCAGATTTACAATGGCAATGGGAAGCCATGCACCGACGAATAGAATTTATCACGAATTTAATAAAAAGGTCTAAATCTACTTGTCCTGCCATTCTAGGGCTGATCGTTTTACACTGGGATGAGGAGTCCACATCAAACCAGAGATTTTTTCGCATATTTCGGGAGTTCGAAATGCAAAAATAAACCGTACCGAGATAAGTTTGGATAATTTGGTAATAGGAACAGATGAGGAAAAAGCTCTTATCAAGGCTTTAAAATCAGCCTTTCCCTGGGTTAATATGACGTTATGCACTAGGCATATTGAAAATAACGTTTAATATCATCTTCGTCGTAAAATCGGCATGTCAGGTGTGGAAATTAGGCCTATTACGGACAACTTGTTCGGGGACAATAGTTTATCTAATTCCCAATAAACTTTTAGATTTTGATCTTAAAACTTCTGAATTTTGGATTTGAAACAAGACAGGTTTGTGGGAAAGTTTCAACTTCCTAGAAAAATAATACTGAACTGCTGTGCTTGTAGCACACGTACAAATGTGCGCCACCTGACTTTATTATTTTTTATTTATTTTATCTGTTACCATAAGGCCATCTGTCGTATTCAGTACTTATTTTTATTTTAACATAAAGGTCCGGGTGCTGTGCCTGTAGCACACGCACATATGTGCGAAATCCGACTTTTTCTTGATAATTTTTATGTATATATTGTATCATACTTTTTGTATATTATGTAAATATTTTGGTCCCCGGGAGAACTTATAAATCATTTATTATTTCAGTTTCACTAGTTTAATAACTTTAGTTAAGTATTAAAAGGGGTCGAAACTTTTCTGGTGCTGCCAGAATGAACTTTAAAAAAAATTATAAAATTAAATAAATCTTTTTTTTTAAAAAAAAGAGAAACCTGTGAAAAACTTTATTTATTATTATTTTTTTATAATTTTAATTATTAAAAAACAGAAACGAAAAGCATAAGAAAATGATAAAACAAAATTATTACTTTTATTATTATTATAATTTTTATTAATATTATTTTAATTATTATTATAAATTTAGTGCACATTATTAATTATTTACGGCATCAGGAAAGTCTTAAAGGAAAAAAGGTGTTCCATCTTTCGGTAGTTCATTCATAAGGAAACACGAACTGAGCATGCGCACTTAAGGAAATATGGCGGCTCGGCAAATATTGTAATATCGATAAAAAAAAATGAGTATAAAGCGCCTATTTCTTCTATAAAGTTGATTGAAATTTATTTTAAACAGTGTTATATGTTGTTAGAAACCATAATTCAACGGAAAAACCCCAAAACAAGGAAAATAAAACCGCTTTATATTGCTTTATATTGCTTTATGTTGCTTTATATTGATTACCCCTACCCATGTGTTCACATGTTTGGCGGCACAGATTATATCAAGGAAGAGGCTTATTAACGCCATCCACATTAGTTCGTTTGAAGCTTCATTATTGGGGATTTAAATGAACTTTTTAATCTGTACCGCAATCCATATGATCTACTTTATCAACACATATCATATTGCTAACTGCACGGTGTTTAAACCTCTCGATTCACAACTTGTAATTAATCTTCAGGAAGTTAAAGGTTACACCGTTCTTAATCTCGAGAGTGCTCACGTCCCGACGAGAGTGCCAACGTGATTTATAAATAATCTCCAGGGATGCATTAGATATATCGTTTTCCTCGTTTGAAAGCGTTCTTAGTTTTATCAGATGTGTGAAAATACAAATTTTATACATTATTTGAGATGTTATTAATTTTACTGACTTCGGAAAGTCAATCGATTCAACAAATGGACTCTTAATTTTGTTTTATGCTTAATGTAGAAAGTTAGAAAAGCGTATTGATTTTTGGTTATAGCTTCAATATTGTCGCGGGTAATTGAGCGTTTAATAAGAAGCTAATGAAGGAAACATGGGGTGTTTGACATTGAGTCATCAACATTGTATTTGATCAAATTTGGACTTATAATGTCATTTTTCCTTTAAATGCATTTTGGAAGGCCAGTATTTGCTGAATTCATCTAATTTTGTAATGGTTGAAGTAAGAATCGCGTTTAAGTATAGGTAGAACACATTTTAATTGAAAGTAATACAAAAATTAATATAGATTAAAAACATTTGAAAGCTTTTGAACAAACTACCAGCGGTCAGGAACAAATCAAAATCCTTTTTCAAAACAACTTAAAATATTTGAACAAATATGTAGATATAGAATTGCTATGAAAGTTTTGACTATAAACGGAATAAGCAATACTCAAAATGTGTTAATTTGTTCATTTTGTATGTGTCACCATCTCATTTCTACAACAGATGCCCTTTGGGAATTGATCCTACATTTCCACTTTCAATCTTATTTACTGCGTGACTGTCTTAAATCTAATGACTATATACATTAAGAGATCGAAGTTTTTTATGATGACAGCAAATGAATCGAAAACGAAAACAGAGTCATTTCATTAAGGCTGGAAATGCATACAGATTGCTCTATCATCACTCGTAAAACTTAGCCACGTGATTGTGCGTTTAAATAATGTAGGACGAACAAAAGGCAAACGATCTGCAAGGAAAGTGCAATTCTTAGATTTTCAAATCTAAGAAGGTGATTATTTATGTGAAAAGGTTTCTAAAAAAATTATAAGCCATATTTAGAACTTGAATAATTGTAAACCAAATAAATCATAGCAACTCATGTATTTTGGAGGTAGTCATCCGACGAACATCATGGCGTATTCACTATCTAATAAGCTCATTTCAGAGAAAGTGGGTAGATGCTTTGAAGATTTGCCAATTATTTAATAGTTCTATAACTGAATTTTTTTTAATTCATAGCCATTTTGAATATCACTATTAATCATAAAGTACCGTATTTTGCACTAGATGGAGTGAAAATTAATTACAAATGTTATATATACAACTAACTTTAACAAATATATTTTACAACTTACAACTTACTCTCTCTAATAATTTTCTCTATGTCCAAATTTAGTTGTATTTGTGACCCCGTGGATATATAGCAAACTTTGAAAAGCAACAACAACAAAAATGTACAAATTAAAATAAAAACAGTTCTAAAAGAAAAGAAAATTGAACAGCTCGAAAAACATTTGATATATTTTTTTTTCAAAAAGCGTCAATGTCAATTTTGATTGTACATGTATACAAATATTTAATTAAAATTCTTAAAAAGTACACCACATTGACAATCAACTCCAAAATGTTTACTTTCTGTACTTTTTTGTATGTTGTTTCTAGATATTTGGTTGCTGTGACTATTCAGCTCATTTTGTTTGTCTTTATATATTTCAGTTTATAGAACGAAGATATCGAGAAGAAATGGCAAACGGTAAGTAAATAAATATACAATAGATTTGGCTTAACTTGTATATAGCATTGCGGATAATAAATATTTCATCACTCAACAAATCGTAATCTAATTTTCTTGTTATCCAACTTTTTTTAGCTAATATGAATTACATAATTCACCCCTTGGAAACGTTTTTCGTTGTAATCCAGATGTGCATCCAGAACTTGAGTTCTGCAAATTGCAGAACTTTTGCTAACATGACATATAATTTTGAATCATAAAAAATAACTTCAACTATATTTTATTTTGAGAAACTTTGTCAGTTCAGCTTGCCGAAGGTCGGTGGTTTTCTTATGACACTCCTGGTTCCACCACCATCAAAGAACTGGCCGCATCGATATACATAAAGAATCTTGACTGGGGCTTAAAACGCCTTTTACCCAAACCCAAAATATCCTGAATAATTTCACGTAATATTTGTAATAGCTCGGTAAAATGCTTAACTTTTTCTCTTGCTTTGTAACGTAACTTGTTTTAATATTATTTATTTTGATGTTTTCCCGGGTTAATTTATCTATCCCTAATAGAAACTGTCTAAATCCTGACTCTACACGTACCTATCAGTACAAATGCTTGGATATTAATTGAATTATAATAATTACTCTTTAATTCCGATTGATCTTTGGCAAATTCTTAACAAGATTAAAAATGAGATCTTTCTTTATATTATAAAAAAGTATAATTGTTTTCAGATTTTATAATTATATTATCTGGTCGAACGGTTTTACATAAATGCAGTTAGTACACATCTTTCTCTTCGCCAAAGGTTGCGTTGGCTGTTGCTAAGTGCATGCTTTTGGTTGGGTTGCATTGGCTGTTGCTAAGCACAGATTTACATGTTTTTGGTTGCGTCGGCTGTTGCTAAGCAGAGATGTACAAAATTTTGGTTGCGTTGGCTGTTGCTTAGCAGAGATGTACAAGTTTTTGATTGCATAGGCTGTTGCTAAGCACAGCGGTCCAAGTTTTTTGTTGCGTTGGCTGTTGCTAAGCAGAGATGTACGGCCTTTTGGTAGCGTTGGCTGTTGCTAAGCACAGATGTACAAGTTTTGGTTGCGTTGGCTGTTTCTAAGCACAGCTGTACAAGTTTTTTTGTTGCGATGGCTGTAGCTAAGCAGAGATGTACAACCTTTTGGTTGCGTTGGCTGTTGCTAAGCACAGATGTACCTGTTTTGGTTGCGTTGGCTGTTGTAAAGTACATGTTTTGGTTGCCGTTGACTGTTGTCATGTTGATGTTTTTGGTTGGGTTGACAGTTGCCATTTGAATGTTTTTGGTTGCGCTGGCTGTTGCTAAGCACAGATATACAAGTTTTTTGTTCCGTTGGGCAGTTGCTAAACAGATAAACATGGTTTTGGTTCTGTTGGTTGTTGCCAAATACATAAAATATGATATTATAGAGATTTTTCCCCTTGTAAAATCATACCTATCGCTGTTACGTACTTTCATCTAAATTACCAAAACTATAACGAAAGTGTTTCTTTTATAGCTCAAAGACCAAAGAAACCGAATGAATATGTTCTTTGTAGATTAAAAAAATTACTACTTTGTTTGGAACGGCTTGAAATGTAAATACATTCCAGGACAAAAATCTACTTTTTTACGTTAATCTTACGGTAACGTTATGATTACGTCAGACCTAAAGATACACCTTTGAATTAAAGTTACTACAGTGGCGTCGTTAAACAATTGAATTTTCAAACAAGGTATATATTTTTTGAATGACGAGAAATAGTACTTTCTTGATCTGATCAAACTTAAAAATCGATATTTTATGCAATGAGGGTCGATTTGACATGGAGCGGCTCAAATATTATACTCTGATGAACTCATATGTGTCATATTGCCAGTCAAGGCTCATCAACGCGTTTTCAAGTTACTTTGAATACAATATATATATATATATATATATATATATATATATATATATATATATATATATATATATATATATATATATATATTTCAATGTTTTGATTTTTAAAAGAGGTTTTTAAGTAAGAATACACAATTACAGGTGCAAACAGACAAGCAGATGCACTTGGTGTGCATTCTCCATCATAACACGTTATGCAATATATCAAAACAGTTGAGTAATTTTAATAATCAAAAGGAAAATGAAATCTCCAAATACTTTATAGTGAACCTTTTTTATCCATCTACCATACACAAACTCGCTAATGGCTTATATAAACTTTATCCGTATTTTATAGTCTTTATTTTATCGTTGCATAAATAATTATTTTACATAAAAAGAAAACTGTGTACTTAATAACATCATTATGTTTAATGCATAAACTATAAGGAGAATCAAGATGTTTGCTGTGCTGCGATAACTTAAAATAAGCTTCTTATTTTTCCGGATTATATAATGTGTGGTTCTTTGATAAAACGGTTTCTATTCTCTCTTTTACGTCTTACTTTTACATTAAACAGCCCGACCAGATAGATCTTTATTTATAAACTTGTCATGAATTCGCTACTTTTGAATATCATGCTTGATATAAAAACATGAAGAATTATATCAGATTGTTTGAGAATGTTTCATCTTCTGTTTCTTTTCATAGAAACTTTTGATAAAAGTGGGAATGAATAGGTCTTTGATCATGAAAATAAGTCTTTTTTTTATTATTCGTATTATATTTTTATGTTGTTTTTTTTCATCATAATTTTTTATATTAGTTATAAAATTAAATTAATAACTCAAGAAAAAAATTAACATTATTCTGATGTCATAAATAGTTACGTAGCTTGTTTTGCTGTATTATATTTTACTCTAGATTTTTTTTTTTTTTTTTTTTTTTTTTTTTTTTTTTTTAATTTCATTTCTTTCTTTCTTTTTTTCCCTTTTTCATTTCTTTTTTATTTTTTTTATTGTTTATCTTTTATTTATTTATTTATTTATTTTATTTTATTTTATTTTTATTTAGTAAAATTGAAAAAAGTTGGGTTACATACAAATTTATTCATACAGATTCCAAAATAGCCAAAGGGAAAACCTAAATAAATAAATGTAATTAAAAAAAAACAAAATCGCGCGATGTCATTCTCACCCATCCATATAAGTTTTACATTTTTTTATGATCAGTCTTGTCAGAATTAAAACAGTTAGTTTTAACAGGAACAGTGGATTATATATAATATATATATATATATATATATTATATATATATATATATACTATATATATATATATATATATATATATATATATACAGTGCAACTTCCAAAAACTGCCTTCGTGTTTCAGAGTTTCAGAGGGGTCTGGTATTTAGAGGGCCTTATAAATCCGATAGTCCGATCCGGTTCGAATTCATCTATTTCAGAATTTTTACAAACAAACAGTATATTGACAAAAGACGTAAATGTCATTACTTGCTCATAGGCAATGATCGTAATATTATTCTTGAATTTAACATAATCAAAAGCTTACAAGCTGACAGATTAAAGAATCGACAATAGATACTTGCAATGGCTGCCCGTATTAGTAAAGCACACGAGGTACAGTTTCCGGATGAAAATAAATTCTTCAAATTATAGTTTTTATGATCTGTGCATGCTATTTACATATTTGCACTTTTGAAATTTTAATGGTTGTCATTTACGAAGAAGATCGTGTCATATTCATCACTTTAAAGCTGCATTAAGTTTTTCAATTTTCTGAATTTTTTTGATTTTCTAATAATATATTTTTTTAAAAATAGATATCTTCTAACCACGATCCGTGACATTCATTTTCTAAAATTTCATTTCTTTTAGCTGTAAATAAACAGAAATCCTCTGACCGGTTGGTCAGTGTTTTACGATGGTAATTATGAGTTTGGAGCATGCGCACGGATGTACAGAAAACCCTAGAATCGAAGGTGAAGGTGAAAACATGACATTGCATTAATTGTCCTTCATTAAAATTCAGATGTATTTGAAATTGTGTTATGTATCCCTTACTAAGTCACAAATGACAAATTCAACAAGATTCTGTGTTTAATTTATCATATTTCACCGTTTTGAAAGTTGTGTTTAAATGACCCGGGTTTTGATGATGTAACCATGTTCTAGATCCGAAATGCTGCATCTCGGTTGGGTTTATTACTGTAATTTCTGTATTTATTCGAGCTTTTATCGTTGAACCAAATGTAACATTGTTCATTAAGAACATCATTAATTAGATTAGCACCGTTTTAATTTTTTCTTTGGAAACTTAATGCAGCTTTAAATAAGTTTTCCCATGTTATGAATAGGCTTTTTATTCTACTTTGCCGATCAAATTATACTTTTATTTCCAAACTCTTAATCAATGCAGTGAGTCATTCGCGACATCATTTCAATAACCATAATATGTACATTCTTAAAACAATTAACGGTATGCAATGTCAGTTCTAAAATGGTTCTCAATGCAACGACATTGAAGGCAAGTCTCAGAAGCATTCGACAGGTTTTTATCTTTTCGCTAAAATGAAAACTAATTTGGTTTAAAATTTGAAAAAAAAAACTAATGGAAACTTATTATAGGTAACATATAAAGGTTATTATCCATTGAAGATGTACCTACTTTACATTTATTTTTTACTTCATTTGTGATAAACCTTTGTGCTCCAAAGAAAAATAAAAAAATGGTGTTTGTGTCTTAATTTCCGTTAAGATAAATTTGAAATTTATAAGATGAATAAGATGCTTCAGAAAAAGAAGAGTGTCTTTTGAACTTTTACGTCGAAAAAAAGTTTAGTCATTGTATAGAATTCTGTTGAGTTTTAAAGTTGATGTTCCTTTTATACAATAAACTTCTATTGGAATTTCAGAATGTGCGAATTATTTCAACGATTGTAATGATGTCAAATGATGACAAAAATCATTGCTTGACCACTATTAAAATTGATCACAAGGATCACAAGCTAAAAATAGTGAATGTGTCTTTAAGAAATAATTTTAAAATCTCTATAACAAACAATTCCGTTGTAGTGAGAACCTTTTAAGACCTGTCATTGTATACCGTTAAATATTTAAAAATGTATATTTATGGTTATTTAAATGTTTGTCGAGAACTTACCGTGTTCATTAAGTGATTGACGACAAAATTCTTGTTCAATCAAAATGTACTGCCTTGGATGTCATTTAGGTTTTGCCACTTATTAAAGTTCAATAATGTTGAATTATATACCAAATATCAAAGCGTAAATATTATATTAAAAAAGTGAAAAAGATTTTAATAAATATAGCACAGAAATCTCCAATTTTAAAGACAATTAAAGAAACTTGAAATTAAAGAGAAAAAAAAAGAGCAATAAGATTTTCATAAATTGGAGGAATTGAAGTAATAAAATATGACATATCATTTTCTACTGTAAAAGGCTACGATTAAATTGAGTTGAAAATGTAATGATAAATTAGTTAGGCAATAGAATGGTAATAAAAGGTTATTGAAAACATGGTTAAATTTGTGTGAGCTGTTAAAATGACACGATTTTCTTCTGTAATATGACACGATTTTCGTCTGCCATATGCGCACATTTCGGAAAATCATTCCTCATCAGTGACACTAGGGGCCGAAAAGTGTGATAGACAAAACATAAGCAAAACGTTGAATAATAATGAATCCAAAATTATATGAATTTAAATCCAGCTAAGAAATACTTTGCATGAGGGAACAGACCTTAGTTTTAAATAAATTTCAAAATTAAGATGAGTTTCAAAATTCAAATAAAAATTATTTATTCGTCAATAAAATTTGAAAAAAAATGTATTCATTTCATAAACAAATATGTTCAAGTGATTTAGTATGGCACACGATTTTCTACTTTTATAACCATGATATGTTTTAAACAAAAAATTCTCTATAGTTTTAACTTTATCAAATTTTAAGAAAAGTCAAAATGTTAATTAGAATTGTCATAATATTCATTAAAAAATAATGTCACTTTAGGGAATAAAATAATTAGTGTTTTTCAAATTTTAAAAAGTTTTTCCTTTTATTTTTGCTATTACTGAGCAGACACCAATGCTTGTGGAGTAACCACTCCCCCTCCCCTTCTGAAGATATCCTGAACTCCTGAGTGAAAACTTTCTGCTGACAAAAATGTATACCATATAGCAAATTTTCAGCCTTATTTAATTTTTTTTAAAAAAACTTTAAACTAAGGTTTGTTCTCCCTTGCAAAGCATTTTTTAGCTGGATTTGGATTCATATAGTTCTCTATATATAAATGACAACTTAAACGCTTCCGTCTTAATCTTATATCCTAATAGTACCTCATTTTAGTCAGAAAGATTAATTTTGATAAAATTAAAAATATAATTTTTTTTGCTTATCTCATTTAAAAAAAAAAATATTTTAATGTTTTAAAGAAGGTGAGAATAAGGAAAACAATTTTAATAACAGGTCCAATTACTCTTACTTAAAGATGGAATTATTTTGTAAAAGGAACCTACAACACTTGTTATACAACTGAGCTAGATGAAGGTCTATCATTAAAGCAGCAGATCATGTAACAATAACGATAATTGTATCTTGTCACCAATTATTACAGTGCTTTGATATTTTGAACACAAGGAACCATCTGTGCCATTCCTCTTTGGTAAAGTTAAAATAAGTTCGAACATTTGAATTTGATGGTGGAATGACTTTATATTCGCATTGATATAAATTATGTATCTGAATTTTTGGGGTATTGTTGTGTTTAATGATTTCTTTTGAACACTGAACAATCATCACTGTAAACAAATTCAAATACCCATGGCGTTACCTTACTAACGTTATGACACAGTGCGCAGTATACGTTTTTGTAGATGGAGCCATTGTCTGCTGATACGAGATGTTTGTTTTCTTCCATTTCACATCTCCATGAAATGTCAGTAATGGTGTAGGAAATTGGACATTTTGATACCATCAGAATTCCATAATATTTCTTCGAAACTTTACTGTTTTTCGCAAGTCATATACTTAATTTGGTAGTGCAATCTACCTGTTGATGTCAATGTGTCTGCTATTAAAGCATTATAGCAACAATCGTCATATTTAATACAGGCTAAGTCCACAGTAACAAATGGGTAAAAGGAATCGTTCCATATAACAGCAATTGCCCTTATGCACTTTTGTTCACGAAAAACTGTTTAGTGATGAAACGTGATTGCCAAAATCTATTCAGGAATAAAGAATAAAACATATGGTCCTGGAACTGTAAATTCACTTTACAGATATGCAGTCATAAAGCAAACAAGAAATCGTAATCATTGCAAATATTTTTATGTTTATCTTTCGAGTCATTATTTTCTTATATTCTTGAAGAAAATTATACTCAAATGACTAATAATTTACACCATTTTGTTTATATATGTTCGTTATTAGTCATTTCTTTTTGTTATGAAATAACAATTTTGTATTTTTGTTTCAAAATTTACAGAAACAAATGTCATTAAACTATTACCTGTCAATTTTTTTAGCTCAGCATTTCTTCTATAAATAACACACACACACACACCTAGATTATGCAAATGTAGACATGCTACCAAACTTTATATATATTTCTGCAAACGCTTACAT
The DNA here is from genome assembly GCA_029721355.1 of Tegillarca granosa. NCBI lineage: Eukaryota > Metazoa > Mollusca > Bivalvia > Arcoida > Arcidae > Tegillarca > Tegillarca granosa. Next base: position 205,070 of record JARBDR010000351.1, on the reverse strand, counting down.
AAATCGAAAAAACATTGTGCTTAAATATGTATATCAATGCAGCTTTATATAAAATTTTAATATCAAATGTCAAAACTATAAAGGCATTAGGGGTTGCTGAGTGGTCTAAAATGCCAGCTAGCAATCACAGAGTCAATGTCTTGCTGATGCAGATACTAGTGTAAGAAAGTTTACTTTCTTAAGGTCAATTGTGTCTTATTGTTCGTCAAGTTTCCTAACAATGCAAGAGTTCTTATTATATATATATATATATATATATATATATATAAATATATGCTTAATGTTTACCATCAATGCAGTATAGTAACAGTGCTTTATGCTTGAGCTCAAGGTGTTCAGTTCTGCAATGGCAGGGGAAACCAGAATACCTGGAAAAAAACATCAAGTTTGTGGGAGACTGAGGTGCCCAGAAAAAATCACCTGACCTTTCGGCAAGTGAATTGACAACTTTCTCACACAAGGAATGGTCAAAACCCGATCTGTAACCTCAGTAATGACAGGAACTGTGATTTATAACCTGGCACTAAAGATATTTGGCCATCAAGATCACCCGTCACTCTCCAAAACATAGTAAATGTACAATTAAATGACTTACTATCCATAAAAATTAAAAAATAATATAATTCTGTAACAAAATGACAAAGTCATTTTTTAATTTATGTTTGTCATGGTGACCATTCTGGTCAAATTTGATACAGATTTGTCAAAACCCACAAACCTGTGGTCTCAAATGTGTTACAATAAAATGATGTAGCATGAAACAAACCACACAACAGATGGAGATTAGCTTGATATACAATCTCTGGATTAAAAGAAATCCTAAATAATATAAAAAGAATCAGTTTGGGACAAACAGGCACTTAGTATTGGTTTTGCTGCCAATGTATAAGTCACAAATGCAATATAAATTTATATAGTTGAGCCACTAAATAATAAAATCACTTGAGGCACTATAGTATAGTATCAGTTTTGCTGCCCATATGGAAGTAACATGGACACTATAGTAACTGGTCTAGCAGACATTTCTGTTGATGGTTGACATCCATATTTGAAATGTTCCTTTGGGTTGCAGACTAAATATTCCTGTACAATAATTCATTCTAACATTAAATAATTTCATTATCTGTTTTAGACTAGGATAAGACCAGATGAGAAAATTGTGCGATATTAAGTGCTTATATTCAATCATATATTGATAGCACTAGTCTAACACATACACAAATTTGTTTTTGATTTCAATCAAGTTCTTAGATACACAGTAAATAATTATGCATAAATTAATTTATAGCAATGATAATCTGTCCACTGGCATGAAAGCCTGAATCTCCTAACATCCTGAGACTAACTCTACCATTAGGTCTTATAGTATCCAAGTCAGACTACAATGATTTAGACTAATACGTAACCAAGCTTCTGGCGGAAACTGTAAAGCCCTGAAAATTAAGAAAAAATTGAGTGGAGTAAAAGATGAAGTGCAGAAATTGTTCAATGCATTGCCCTGATGGCATTATACAGCAGGGTTCTGTTCAGACTTGTATTGAAACTAATTGTGTCATATTCTTGGTTGTGTTGGCTATTTGGCAAGTATGTGGCCTTTAGCAACAAATCTCCACTGTATTAAGATGTTCTTTGATTCTTTTTATGATTTGGAATTGAGAGTTTGAGTACAGTAAGTGTTTAACGTGCCAGTCAAGAATATTTCACTTATAACGAGACGTTGTCAGCTATAGGTAAAAGTACAGAAATTTTGCTTGTGCATTGCACTGATGTCAAAGCTTTGTCGAAATCTTCTAGGATTTCAGAAGAAGTTGAAAACAGGTGTTATTGAGGTGCACATACACACACTAAAATATGTCAAGAGCTCATATAATCAAGATCAAATAAGCTTTAAACTATTTACGACTGAACAATTACAAAATACTAGTATCAACCTTAGATTTTTTGGCCTAATTTTCATGACAGCTGCCACAATATTAATGCAGTGTAGAAAAAAAGTCCCAAATATTGACCCTTCAAGAGGCTTTTGTAGACAGGTATTACTGTACTTGTGTAAAAATAAGATAAAAGTGAATACTGTTGACTTACCTACATACAAAATATCTTATTACATTAGCATGACACACAAAAATTTCATAACTATCGGTCTTTTGTTTTGGATCTGCTCGATGAAAATATTTTTTAAATGCTGCCTCAATTCTTGCACCATCTTGAAAGAACTGCTAAATATATAACAAATAACAAAATATCACTGTAACAAAATTTGTCATAGCTAGTTTGCAGATGTACCATCAATAATTTTATTGTTTCACTATATCAAAATTCTTCATTAAAAGACTTTAAGGTCCATCCATTAAACTTACCAATTTTTCGTTCAATTTGGACATTTAGTATGGCAGCACAATGGTGACAAGAAAACTATATGTTTTATGTCACCTGCTCATGCGAAAGTTACTGCATGCTCATTACTCACACAAAAGTATGTTATTGTGTGCTCATGTGAATGTTATTGCATGCTCATGTGAAAGTTATTATGTGGCTTATGCAAAATTTTTTGTGTTCTTAATTTGAAAATTTAGTATGGCTGCACAAAGGTGACAAGAAAAAAATATGTTTTTGGTCAACTGCTCATGAGAAATTTAACGATTGCTCAGACGAAGCATTGTCAGTATAGGATTGAAATTCAAATATTAGGAGGTAACGAAAAGGAAATGACTTTCTAAATTTGATAAGAATTTTTATCTATTAATACTATTATTAGGATTTTTTATCTATTAATACTATTATTAGGATACATTTTTTAGAAATCAAAACATTAACCAAAATGTCTTCATGGCAAAAAGTATTCAAATATTCCCAAAAACTTAAGCTTGCCAGACAAGACTGTGTTTACATAAGGTGATATGTTGGATTAGGAATGTGAATGAATTCATTTGGAAATATGGTACTGACAGCAAGAGATATCACTTCCTTTTATTTTTGTAAACAATATGTTTGATATGATGATTAAACATTAACTGTATCAAATATCAACTACACCATCTGCACATTGATTTTATCAAACTTCATGTTTATTTTATCAAACGTCATTTTTATTTTATAAACTACTCATCAAACTTTTTGTTTTACTTTAAGTCTGCCCCATGAAGCCTGATGAATGCATTCTTTACTCAACTTACACTGTAGGTGAGAATCCTCAGGTAAAATGAGCTATTCTGCCATCAGCTATTCTAAAAAAAAATCGTCATACTTAAAAAGTGCCAAAAGAGATTCTGTTTTCTGATTGGTTCTCTTTTGTGGTTGGGCCCCACTTGATCTTAGAATTGCATTATGTGTTCAATTTTCTGAATTTTTTTTGATTTTCTAAAAATATATTTTTTTAAAAAATAGATAAATTCTAATCATGATCTGTGAGATTCAGTTTTCTTAAATTTCATCCCTTTTAGCTGCAAATAAACTTGAATCCTTTAATGGGTTGCTCATTGTTTAAACAATGATTATTATGTGCTTGGAGCATGCACATGGATGTACGGGAACTCCAATGAATCAAAGGTGTAACCTGACAAATTGTATTGATTGTCCATCATTAATATCCAAATGTATTTGCAATGGTGTTATGTATCCTTTACTAGGTCACAAATGACAGTCTGAAATTCTCGGTTTAATTTATCCTATTTCACCTGTTTGTAAGTTGTATTAAATTGACCTGTTTTTTTATTACTTACCATGTTCTAATATAAGAACCCCCACATGCTACATTTCACTGGTAATTACTGTTATTTCTGTATTTATTTAAGCTTTTAATCGTTGAACCAATGTAACATTGTTCATTAGGAACATCATTAATAGATCAGCCACCGATTTATTTTTTTCTCTTGGAAAAACTTATTGCAGCTTTAACTTAATTTCTCACAAAACATTTGACACTTTATGACTGATTATAATCTGTTTGTTCGTCAAATTGGGGTAAAACTGATGAATCACAAAACTTAAAACATACTGATTTTTGGACAAGTAATGAATTAAAAAATTTATACAACTGTTTTTCTGGCTCCAAGTGCCATGTGGCGGTTCTGGAGGAATTGGAGCACCTTTCACATAACATCTCACATTGTTTCCATTCTAAATTGGCACAAATTTGTGTATAATTACCATGCTGTTCTACTGCCTAGACATTGTAGAACTAATGAATCAGTGTATGGAAAATTCAAATCTTTTAATCTTTGTCCTACATATTCTTGCTTGTTTTCTACCTATGAATACAAATAGAAACTTTTTTTTTTAAATCATGAATTAAGATCATAGAATATACATGTGGCTGTCAACTCTAAAGCTAAAATCCCCCCTTCTTGAAATCTGAAGTAAGTACGGTCATTGCTCAAAACACTCTTTCAGTGTCAAATTTAGCACAATTTATATTTGATACAAAATTTCATTGGCAGATTGAGAGAGAGAGGAGGAGGAGGAGAGAGAGAGCGAGGATCGGAGAGGAGAGAGAGAGAGACGAGAGAGAGAGAGAGAGAGAGAGAGAGAGAGAGAGAGAGAGACCCAAAAGTTCCAGCATGAATAAAAAATTAATTACCCACCTTTGAAAAATTCGAGAGAGAAAGAGAGAGAGAGAGAGAGAGAGAGAGAGAGAGAGAGAGAGAGAGAGACCCAAAAGTTCCAACATAAATACAAAATTAATTTTTTGCTGGGGGCTTTGTCCATTGGACCCCTACAGAGCTAGGAATCTGTTTACTGCTGTTGCAGATAGAGTGGGAGGGGGTATTTGCAATTGGAGTTGGGAAGGGGTATGCAGGTGTCCTGTGGACTAAATTACTGAACTGTTAATCCAAAAAATTTGATCCAAGAGGCCCATGGGCCTTAACACTCACCTGGTGATAATTGTTTGCAAAGTGCAATAGACAATATATTAATAACAAAAACTTTTAAAGTTTTCTTAAGTTTAGAACTGCCACAATCAAAATATCTAGTCCCATTTCATTCATAAGTATCTAATCTGCATATTGTAACTATAGAACAATAAATAATTTCCAAATCATTAACCATTTCACTATACATATGCAGCTATGTCCTTGACCTTTGAACCTATGAGCTTGAAACATATGATCATCATATCAATGCCTACAATATTCTTATTTACATGTCTATACAAAAAGTTAGTAAATTTCAAGATAATTAACGATTCAAAATTTCTTATGCAGCTATGACCTTGAACTTTGAACATATGACCTTGAATCATATATCAAATTGATCACCATGTCAATACCTACAATATTCTTATATACATGCCTCAACATATTGTTAACATTTTTAAGAATATTACCAATTTCAGTCTTCTTGTGCAGCTATGACTTTGAACTTTGAAATTAATGACCTTGAACCATATATCAAAATCATTTCATTTCAGTATCTACAATGTTCTAATATACATGCATATACAAGAGTTAATAGTTTTCAAGCTAATTTAAAATTTTAGTATTTGCAAGCAAAAAATATTATTTCAGGGGCAACAACTCCTGAATGAATTAACATATTGTTACGAAACTTGGTAACTTGTTAGATTTCATCATTTTGACTATTTCTGCAATGTATTACTTTAATCTATTTGATTAGTTTGCAAAAAATTAACTTAAAACTGCAAAAATCACAAACCAAGTCATGAACTTGATCTTTGACCTTGACCCAATTTCAAACTTTAAACCCCATGCTAATATCTGTTGAAATAGTCAGTTTATAACCATTTGAAACTATTTACAATATTGTCAAAGTTAAATGCAAAACACATAACCTATTTTTTCAGCTGAATTTCACGATTTGTATAAACTATAAACATGTACTTAGGTCTCTAGAGAAGCTGAAAATCAAATCAGTTTTTTTCTAGCACTTTGGTTTCAGAGAGGAAGATTTTTTAAAGTTTTTTTTCAGTTGTAGGTCACAGTGACCTATTTTTGGCAACAAAAAGTACAAATTTGAAAAGCGCTCTTCCAATAACCCTTCATGTGAAGTTTGATCAATATTGGCCCTAGTAGTTTCTGAGATGTCGAAAACGCACACACGTACATATGGACACACACTGCACCATGCCATATAGGCCATGTGAGCTAAAAATGGCTGCTATATTTTATACAAGGTCTGGATCAGGATGATCCTATCCACCATATTACTGGATTGAACACTATATATCAGAATTTTAACTGTGTACATTATAGATATTATACCTAGTTCAGTGAGGATTCGGTCTTTATCCCTTTCACCATCAGTATTATACTGTCCATGACGGATAAGAATTAAATGTCTGGTTGCTGTTGGTGTCTTTTCTTCTACTTTTGATTCATAATCTTTGTCATCTTTGGATACTTTTTTGGATTCAGCAAACTGGTAGGTTCTCGTCTGTCAAAAGTAAAGTTAGAAAAAAATTCAAATTTCATATAGACTAAAACTATTTTTACAGGACTTACAGAAAAATCAACTTGTCTGAGATCACCAATATTAAGCCTTTATAACCAGTAATGTTTTTGTTTAGTGTGTGCTTTTTTTTTTTTTTTTTTTTTTTGGGGGGGGGGGGGGGGTGTTGCAATTTATGTAATTTTTTTGCAATTTGTTCATTTTTGTTCATCCAAGAAGGTATACTAGTATCTATGTGTATCTTAATGTTGCCTAGGTGTATGGTAACCAAGTTTCATTAAATTTGGCTCAGTTTACATTGTACATTCAGAGGAGAAGATATTTTTAAAGATTTTCACTATTTCCCCATTATGGGGCCTCAAGGGAACATAATCTTTTCATTTGTGCAAATCTTAAAGACCTTCACCCAGACATAATAGTACCAATGTGTCATTAAATTTGGCTAATTGGTTTTGAAAGAGAAGATTAAAATGTTAAAGTTTACACACAATGCTTGACTGGAGATGCAAAAATGTATAATTTCCAAATCATTAACCATTTCAGTATATTTATGCAGCTATGTTCTTGGCCTTTGAACTATAACCTTGAACCATATACCAAAATAATTGTCATATCAATACCTACAATATTCTAATATACTTGCCTATACAAAAAATAAGCTTTCAAGATCATTAACAATTTCAGTTGCAGCTATGAGCTTGACCTTAACAATTTCAGTTGCAGCTATGAGCTTGACCTTTGAACCTATGACCTATCTGAGTTTTCAACTCAGGTGAGCTAAAATTCTACCATTGGTTTCACAGTTTATATAGTATGGTAGTCTTTATTTCCTCTACAGAAAATTTAGAAATGTTATACAATGAAGCAAACTGCTTATATTTTTTTTTTTGTCACAGGGATATGCAAGTCTTGGCATATCAAGGCTCTAAAAAAAATTTATGACTGAAGTATTATGTCAATGTATCCAATCTTATTCTTAATATATTTGATTTCTCATAGTTTCATGTTCCTTTCATTCTCAATTTTGAATGCAAACATGGAAGATGAAGCTAGTTAGTTGTATCGGGACTGAGCTAGTCATGCATAGTGTTGTCCTGTATATGTAGTAGATATGTTAGAGTGATTTACTCAATTTTACTGCCAAACATTCTGATCAAGATCTTTTAGCCTTTTGGTAAAGCAGTTGCATATCACCTGTAAGAATCAGGTTTGATACTCAACCAGGGCACTCAGTGAAAATGTTTTTGTCTGGTTTTTCCTCCCTTCTGTTACACAGTAATTATGACATTTCTTCACTAAATCATCGAAACAAGAAATGCACAACAGGTACTCTATGTGCAACAGAGTTGAAATGATTAATTTTTTAATTTTTTTCTCTATCAAGATTCTTTTGCTTGTATCAAGCTTTCAGTTCTGGGATGGTGGAGAAAACCAGAGTACCAAGAAAAAACGGCCAATTTGGCAAGCTAAGGCTAGAATCTGTCCAACCCATTAGCACACTTGGCCATCAACTTTCAAGGCTCTGCTTCTAAAAGATCTTGTTTCATTGAATTTACTTAGTGATGATTTCTGTAAAAATGCACAAGCATTTAACAGCTAGCTTACATGGATTTAGTTTTTTCCCTTTTCCTATTTCTTCTTTTTAAAATAGGCCGAAGCTATTGCCAACTACTTTGCAATAACGGAATGGCTTTTGCCACGTTTACGTTTTTGGAAAATATCGTTGTCTGCATAGTCAAATTATTTCCAAAATTGGACAGTAAATAATTACATAGCAGGGCTTCGATTATTCACTCGTCCACTCGTCCTGACGAGTGAAATGGTGCCGAGTTAAATTTATCAGAAATATACTTTAAGGGGCTTGTTGCAATTAATAAACAACAGATAATATAGTGTTTGTCGGGAAAATCTTGTATAAGGAGGTCAATCGTAATGAGACCCTTTCTAGACATCGGCCGTTCTGTTAAAAGCATCAATCAACAAAATCATTTAAGCATTTGCATCACATGCACAAACCCAATCTCCGAAACAGCATCAACCTCCTAGCTCCGTATGTCGCGGTTATAAAAGAGGTACGAATGTTGGCCGCTGTTCGGAGCTTGGCGCAAACCTATCGTTTATCGTTTCGCATTTGGAACTTACTTAGTGTACCATAAAATCGAACTGATGTTGCGAGTGTTTATATACTTGTCGATCTGTTAAGTATGTCAAATAAAAGAAAACAAACTGTTTTGTATGACTTTCTAAAGACAAACAAGGATGAAACAGCTGATAAAGAAATTTTCAAAGATACTGATAAGACTACCGCTGATTCTGACGACAAACCAGTTGCAGGTAGAATCATTTCTAAACCTGCCACTTTAAAACGAAAGTTACTAGTTACTTAAGTGGAAAATCCGAAGTTCGTGAAAAGCTTAAGAAGCTAGTCAGAAAACATATTTATTGGTGCAAGCTCTGGCGGTAGTTAAGACAAGAAAGTCTTGGTTTTCATGTAGTGACTGTGCCGAGTCAAATTTCCAAGTGACGAGTGGTTTTTTCTTTAACTAGGCACTGTGGCGAGTGGCATTAAAAATTCTATCTAAGGCCTGCATAGATGTATAAAGTATGCAAAGTAAAACTATTATAAAGCCAACAGCAACATATATTTCTGTAATAGCAAAAATGTAATATGTGGCAATAGTGTTTTGGCTATTACCAAGTACTTGGCAATGGCTATTACCAAGTACTTGACAATAGCCACTCCGTTTTTAATAACCTTATCAAGATTCTTTCACCTTTATCAAGGCGGTCAGTTCTGGGATGGTAAAGGAAACCGGAGTGACCTGAGAAATCGACGACATTCGGCAAACGAATTGTCAAAACTTTTAACACCAGCTGAAATTCGAACATACGCGTTGAGGGCCGCGAGCTTTTGACAACTCGACCGAGAAAATGAAGACCGGCAAGTACCTGTCCCAGTTTGAATCCCACTTGACACTTGGTTCAAAATTTGTTGTCCACGATGCATAAATCTTTCCTTCTTTTTTGAATTTGTCATACAACACATATCCTATTATGACACATCCTGAAACACCTAAAATATTCCCCGATTTTTTCAGCAAGTGCAAATATCTTTTTGATGCCATGCTTGGAATTATTGTGTCAAAGTCAGTAAAGCGCTTCGTAATAAAAAAAATTCGAAATCGGAAAAGATTTGATCGATGTTCCGGTTCAAAAAACCATTCTTCCTTTGATTAGCGTACTATTAAAGTATTCTCTTTCAAAAGCAAGTAGGTTATTTATGGATCTTTGAACGGGTAACTGAATTACTTATCTGTTCATTAAATAGAATTACATCTACCCTCACCCATACGTTCATGTACACATTTATATATACATGTATACCATACATCATTTTGTATGACATCTTTCTTTCAATCTAAAAAAATTCTATAATGTTTATTTACCAATTAAGTATAGTATAAAAGGGTGATTACTTAGACAATGTGAAAAAATGTATTTTCACTTTGTCATTTAACTTTATATAGATTTTACATGAAAGCTAAAATATATATATGAAAGGTTTATTGAATAGTTATTGAAGGATAGCAGTGTAGTTTAAATAAATTTAGAAGTTTTAAAATAATTGATGGAGTTAATTATACTGCTAAACATAACATATTCACCTGGTTTGCTTATCACACAATCACAATGATTATCTGTTCCCTCTTCATTTCTGAACTAAAATAAAAGGCAAAATATCAAGATATAATTTCTTTTTCATAAATTATGAAAACTCTGCATAATTATTACATTGTATATTGATTAAACAGAAATCAAACTCCATCTAAGAAGCAAATGTGTTGCTATAAAGCTTAAGCTAGCTAGGTCATCATGACCCAAACACACATCAACCATAACAAATGAAGGGAATTTTGTCTTAACAAGCTGGCCCACATAAAAGTGTTTTTAACTTTTTATCAAAAGTATTGAAAAGACCACTGCATCTCACTGCTTAGGTTTCAAATCCATATGGAGCAAAAAAATTGTCAGTTTGCTTTCAAAAAGACAGGTATTTTTTTTTTAATTCAATTTTTTTGGGGGGCATTTGTTTTTTTTAAAAAACATCAATGAATTGATTCTCTCTATATAAGTAAGAATCCCGACAAGGGCATAAAACACTATAACAAACACTAAACTAAAAATAAGGAAAATGTTCTGAAAAAAATGTGGTAGATTTTTCATAGTTAATAATCATATGCTTCATAACAACAGTGACAGAAAATTTTTTCTACCACCATTTCCTTTATTGGAAATTATTATCTCCAACTTAGGGGGATGGGAGAAAAAGCAAAGCCTCGTTCCAGACACAAAATCTGCCCACTCGGGTGTGATACCTCTATCTACCACTGACGCATATGATATATTCTATTATTCTATCATAAATAGTTTGATGTTTGGTCCTTGCAATGCCTTTTCTAAAATACTGACTAGTCTATTGGCATTTCTACTAAGTTTGTCTATTCTTGTGTGTTTGGAACGATGCCTTTTTTACAAAGACTGTCCAGACACCTCATATTTAGAACATGGTCACCTATAGATGTGCTAACATCATATTCATTCACACATAGTTATATCCATTGAAGAGTTCTTGCAGTGAAATAAATCTTAAATAAAAAAAAATATATATAATTTATAATATTTTTATTGTAACAACTTGAATATTATGCAAGTAACATGAAAATTAAACATTAACAAACAAATAAATAAATAAATAAAACATTTAGTACAACAAATAACACCAAATATTTAAACCATTCTTAGACTAGTGATTATGTAAAGTGAAAATACAAAGATTTAACAAGATTGCGCTGCACAGGTCTAATTCTTTGGAATGCAAGTATACAGTAGTGCTCAAGAAAAATGAAATTTGTTTAAATTGGTTACCAAACCATGACAAAAGTAAAAAAGCCTTTGACTTTCTTACTTAAAAATATGTACAAAGGGAAAATCATCATGCCAATAACAAGCATGCAAAATCATATGCTAGTAAATAATGAACACAGATGCTCATGTTTTAGAAAAGTCTGAAAAAAAAATGGGTTATTGATAAAACTTTTTTCTACAAATGGCTTTATCAATCCTGGTAATCCAATTTCTTCAGACTTTTCTCATTCGGTAAATTTTTATACAAGTAGTTTGACAACTCTTCAATAAATTTATAAAAATCCAATTATGTTTAAAAACTATAATAATTTAAATTCCTATCTAAAGCTGTGGTCTAACATAAAAAATTACATTTATGTAATACACTAACTAATCTTTAACAACTTTAAGAACTTTATCATAAAATTAAACATTAACTCTGACAGGAAATATTTTTTCATCAGAAATTTATAACATTTTAATCAAAGCATCATTCTGCATGATAAAAACTTGTTTCTGGATACTGCTTTGCTTCAGATTAATTTTTTTTATAAACACATTTTTATGATAAAAAGTCTCATAACCATGATGACTTTTGTTTTTTGATTTAAATAAATTGCAAAAAAAAAAAAAAAAAAAAAAAAAAAAAAACAAAAAAAAAAAAATAAATTTATATATAAAAAAAAATAATAATAAAAACAAGAGGCCCTTTGGCCTTAACGCTCACCTGAAGATATGTCCAATATTGTTTGCAAAGTGCAATAGACAATATATTAAGTACAGAAACTTTAAAAGTTTTCTCAAGTTAAGAACTCCCACAAAACTTAATTAGAAATATATCCACTCACTTTTCATTTATAAGTAGCTTATATAATATGCATGAAGTAACTGTAGTGCAATGACTAATTTCAAAATCAATAATGAATTTTAGTATAATTATGCAGCTATGTCCTTGACCTTTGAACATATATGACCTCGAACCACATATGATTTGTTATGTCAATACCTACAATATTCTAATATACATGCCTATGCACAACATTAATAGCTTTCAAGATAATTAATAATTTTAGTATTCCTATGTTATGACCTTGACCTTTAAACATATAACCTTGAACCATATATCAAAATGACCGTCATGTCAATACCTACAATATTCTAATATACATGCCTATACAAAAATAGTTTTCAAGATAATTTGCAAATTAAGTCTTCTTTTGCAGCTGTGACCTTGACCTTTCAACATATGACTTTGAACCATATATCAAAATGATTGGCATGTCAATACCTACAATATTCTAATATACATGCCTATACAAAAAGTTAATAGTTTTCAAGATAATTAGCATTTCGAGTTTTCTGTTGCAGCTGTGACCTTGACCTTTCAACATATGACCTTGAAACATATATGAAAATGATTGTCATGTCAATACCTACAATATTCTAATATACATGCCTATACAACAAGTTAATAGTTTTCAAGATAATTTGCAATTTAAGTCTTCTTTTGCAGCTGTGACCTTGACATTTGAACGTATGACCTTGAACCATATATCAAAATGACCGTCATGTCAATGCCTACAATATTCTGATATACTTGCCTATGCAAAAAGGTAATATTTTTGAAGATAATTAACAATTTAAGTCTTCTTTTGCAGCTGTGACCTTGACCTTTCAACATATGACCTTGAACCATATATCAAAATGATTGTCATGTCAATACCTACAGTATTCTAATATACATGCCTATATAACAAGTTAATAGTTTTCAAGATAATTTGCAATTTGTTTTCTTTTGCAGCTGTGGCCTTGACCTTTGAAAATATGACCTTGAACCATATATCAAAATGATTGGCATGTCAATACCTACAATAGTCTAATATACATGCCTATACAAAAAGTTAATAGTTTTGCAGATAATCAACTATAACGGTAATATTTGTGCATCTTTGACCTTGACCTTTGAACCCATGACCTTGATCTATATATCAAAATGATCGTCATGTCACTACCTACAATTAACTGAAAATCCCATGCCATTATCACCTGAAATGTTTAAAAAATAGGATTTTTTATCAAAGGTCAAAAGCAGGGACATTACCTTGACCTTTGACATCTTTTGGAAGAAAATAGCAAGACAAGATCAACAGTGAAAACTCCATACAATTATCTTCAGCCGTTATTGAGTTATAATAACAAATGTCTCATTTTCAAACTTACATAATTTTACGCAAAAAAGTGTGACCTATTTTTCGCTCAATTTTCATGAAAAACACAATTTTAATGTTCCCAGGTATGCTGAATCCAAATATCCAATCAAAATTTGCCTGCACCTTTTGGTTTCAGAGAAGAAGATTTTTTTGTCTTTTTGCTATTTTTAGTAACAGCGGCCATCTTGTTGGGCGTGGCCAAACCCGGAACATAATTTTGAAAGGCTGTTACCCAGGCATGATAATCACCAAGTTTCATCAAATTTGGCACAATAGTTTTGGAGGAGAAGATTAAAATGTAAAGTTTACACACGACGGACGACGCACGACGGACGGTGATAGATTGCAATAGCTTATCTGAGCCTTTAGCTCAATAATATATAAGATAAAATAAGTATAAA
>JARBDR010000351.1:160597-191046 GCA_029721355.1 Tegillarca granosa | reverse complement strand
AACCTATAATGAACGGTACAGGGGGCGTTAATGAAGCTTAATAAACACGATTCGGTATCGTTCCACGTGATCAAAACCTCTTATTGGTACCGCAAATTATTAAAATACTGGTATTTCAAATTACAGAAACAATGTCGTTTTGATGGAAAAAAAAAAACGTCCTCTTTTGTTCGGTGACATGTCAATTTCGCAAAAACATTGTTATTGTGTATTACATTATACACTGGTGAAGCCCATGACAAAGTTATTTTTCATGATGCACATTAACAGGTCGGTCTTGCTTAACATTTAGCGTTTTATTGAAGAAAAAGGCAATGGTTTCCCTACGAGCGTTATTGTAACGTGAATAATAATAATAATAATATATAATATAATAATAATATAATAATAATTTATTATTATTATTGATATTATGTTATAAGAACATCCTGATCATAATGTTATGTGCGCAATTTGGAATTTTTTACTGAAATTTGTTTTGAATTCTGTACATGACAACTGGCTCGATTTCAAGCACAGAAGTAAAAATTCTTCACAAGATAATAAATATACATGGCCAAACTTCAAAAGTTTTTATCTAAAATTAAACTAAAATAAATAAACTAAAAAACTTTTTCTTTATATTTATCATTTTTAAAAAAAAACATTTCATTCGATATTAAGTGTATTCTTGCGATTTACTTATGATATATCTCAACTGTGTTTCTGCATACATCATCAGTTTCGTTTAATTCACGAGTCTAATCCTACAGTATTTGAAAATTGGCAGGACCCAGACCTTCTGTCTTCCTAGCCCTACAGATGTATAATCCGTTCAATAAAGACACCCCCAGTTACCAAACGTCTTGAAAATTCTCAATACAACGTTTTCATTTTGGAACTCTGACGTTAATGTCTGTCTAATGCAAATATATGTGATTCAAGCATTTCATTTAAATTAAAGAGTTTACGAGACCAACAAAGCATAATCCGGGTAGTTGGATGTATTCATAAACCTAAACCACTACAGCCTTCGTAAACGTTTCAAATAATCTCCGGACTTTTAATAAATCACTTAAGTTATACTTCAAATTCTCTATACCTTTTATCTAGTTTTAGATGCGATCTAGGATACAAATTTAACATATACACCAGGATGTATAAGGACAAAATTAAAGCCAGTAAAATCGTCTAAAGATTTGAATCAGCTTTATGGATCAATGTCAAAACACTGTTACATAAAAGACGGGGTGTTAGAGTAGACAGAAAATCAATGTAATCGGTCATCTGAGGTATTTTTTAAATATCGCGAAATATATCGAAAATATTCCTCAAATAACTGGATGACTTTTATCTTATAAAAGAATTTCCAGAGATTGTAAAAATAATTTAATGACATTGTATTATTTTTAAAAGTTGCGTTATAATTAGCAACGATTTCAACTTATATTAAACTTTCGAATTTAAAAGAGTGTAAATTTCTTTTTCCTGAAATCTACACAACTAACCATACTTCTGAAATCCTCATATCTTTCAGCGGACAACATTTGTTAGTTGCAACAACTGGTAAAACATTGAACCGTATGAATTAATATGTAAGGAAAAATACATTTGCATTTGGGAGTTATTTATTTGGTAAAGTTGCAACAACTGGTAAACATAGAAACCGTATGAATTTAATACTAGTATGTAAGGAAAAATAACATTTGCATTTGGGAGTTATTAATTTGGTAAAGTTGCAACAACTGGTAAAACATAGAACCGTATGAATAAAATATGTAAAGAAAAAATAACATTTGCATTTGGGAGTTTAGATCTACAAATTTGTACATGTATCAGCTTTGATAACTACGTCCAAATAACATCCAGGTGATGCGATTCAAATATCTTTGTACATACATTGGTTCCACTATAAGAATTGGACATACACAAAAACTTTTAACTCTTTCCAAGGTATATTCTCTACATATGATATATATATATATTTACTTACCTCTTGCCATTTCTTGTCTATATCTTTTTTCAATAAACTGAAAATAAATACAAAGCATTTAGTATGACATTAAAATAAATTTAACTAAAAACACGTTTTGTTCGAAAAAAGCAAAAGAAGGGTAGTGTACCAACCCATCCGTTTATGTTGAATTAAATAAACTTTACTTTTTGTTGTAATGATGTTAACGTATGACCAAAGACAAGTCTACAAAATAGACTTAAATTATATACTTCCAACAGGAACATATGTAAGCACATATTTGAAAAATGGAGGTTTTTCATAAAGTTAAACGGGTATTGACAATTTTTATTGAGTTATAAATCGAGACAACTTACTAGGAAGTGAACGAGCCTCTTAAGATGGAACAGTTACAGATCTAGATATTTGGCGGTCAGTTTCAAGAATGATGGGAATCAACAGTAGGCGAATTGAGGCGCCTTTTCAAAAACATCGATCTACCCTAGTGGAATTCGCAACTACGCTTCGAGATCAGTAGATTAGCGATTTAGACCGCGCCCTGTCATTGATGCCCCAGGTATCCACGAGTTACAAAGGAGCGAGAAAAGTATCGACTGCTTTAATGGTTTTCCCGACCATTTTGATGATTATTCGGCCACCAGTTAACAGTATAGTGGTGTGGAAATAATCACTTTGATCGGATATTAAATCGCATTAGTGTACGCGTTTCCGTAAAAACGACGATGTTCCGGAACATTTGATATAAACTTTCTGGAAAAACTTTCCCAAAAATGAATTGGAGATATCGATTACATAATGTACTGGTGAACCCTTTTAAAACGGTTGGCGTATACGCTGAAACCGTAAATGACTAAAAACAGACGCATGTAAAAAGCGCTTCAAAATATCGTGCATTCGATATTTACGGAAATGTCCGAGATATGTTTTTGGAAAGTTCTCTTTCAAGCAACGTCCCGTGACTCATAGCAACAATTTACACGCGATACCGTCATCCGACAAAGAAATTTACAACATAACGGCATTCTCCCCGGAAAAACCCTTATATCTTATTGACCAAGAAACTGACTTAAACAATAAAAGAAACAGACTTAGTAGGCCTCCTATGATGTATTCTTAAAGCTCTTATCAACGACTTATTTTTCAATATCTCAAACTGCGAACAAATAACAACAAAATCAGTATTACCGAGTTAAGTATTTTGCAAAATGTTTTTTCTTTCACCAGACGACGTTCGTTATGAGAAAATCCTCTTATAAAAAGTCGAACAATATGTGTTAACATAGGAGAACAAATAGCCTAAATTATCGATAACGACAAGCGGAGATTTTATCGATAACTGCTTTGAACTCATAATTACAGGATTTAGCAGCCAGATTCATTATAATACTGAAATCATAACACGTTTAATATGCAGAATATTAACAAACTAATACGAAAATCAATAGGTTCTTTTATTCTTATTACTGGCTATATAAAACAGTTTCCCGATTCAGATCAATAATTCCAAGTCTTATAATGTTTGTATTATTCAACAGCTTCATCAAAGTGATTGATTATCTCCCAAACGTTTAGTCTCTACATATCTCTACGCTGAAGTGATAAACATGTTAATGTTCAAGATTCTATAAATCACATGGTGTGTACCTCGTAGTCATGATAAACTCCGCATTGTTGTGATTACTCGAGAGAGCCATGTGCTAAAATCTGGGTTTTATCCATTATTTCATGTTTGACGTTTGGTCAATTTTGATTCTCGATATTAGTATGCAGCGAGTTATTTATTTTTTGTTAACTGTTAAATTAGAGAAGCCTTAATATAGTAATGTAAAATCCTAAAACATTAATCGGAATCTGATGTTATTTTCGGATGCGCGTTTCCGATGTAATTCGCGAGATCTGACGTTTACGTCAACCACGCTAAATGGCCGAAAAATCTAATGTATAAATAATGTCGCGAACTTTTTAATTCTTGAATTTTATACAAGATACGAACAAAGATTAACGAACAAACAATTCACATCGAATGTCAAATTGTTCAGTATTTTATTGAACGGAATATTAATTCAGCATATTACAACCGGGTGTATCTGAAAAAGAAACGTAAATGTATACCGTTAGCTTATATGGTAGCTCAGCCAACTTGACAACTTAATGCAATGTACAATAATTATTTCAACCCAAAGACTAATTTTCATAAGTTTGTGTGGTTCTTGAGTTTTGTTAATTTTTTGGATCTGCTTTGTACTAATGCACACTTACGGCGTCTTTTCAAATGCCAATACATCTATCATGAATTCGCCAGTAAGAAGCCAAACAAAAGAGACCTTCGACAAAGAAACTGACCCCTCAATACCAGTGTCGACCACACAGTATAGTAAAACGCCCTGAACTTGAAGGCTCACGCACTAACCACTCAACAACAGTCCCCTTGAGGGCGAAAAGACTCATTTCCATCAGAAGCTTTCGTTGCTGCAATATCTTACACTAATATTACAGGCGTACTAAATGTCAGACTCTCTCTCTCTCTCTCTCTCTCTCTCTCTCTCTCTCTCTCTCTCTCTCCTCTCTCTCTCTCTCTCTCTCTCTCTCTCCGATTACAACGTGTATGTAATTTGACTACCAGTCTAACTATTGCATTAGCAAAAACAACGATAATCTTTGATGTAGAAAATAGAAAAAAAAACTGATTATAACCTAAGTAATTAGTAATATTAAACAAAAAAAAAATGAAAGACGAAATCAGATTTTAATAGAACATGATTTAGTGTAATACGTGTTTTTTTATCTGATTGAATCAAGACACACTTGTAATATTGAAGTAAACATGTACATGCCAAATACATTGCAATAATTGCGTTTCACGTCTCAATTAAGATTGTTTCACTCATATAACGGCGGTCTGTTTTGGGATGGTGGGGAAACAGGAATACCTGGAAAAAAAACACCGACATATGGCACTAAAAAACTTTCTCACACTAGGATCTGCTCGAACGGGATTCGAACCAAAGCGGTTAGAGGCGGTGAGAGGCGCACATTTTAGACCACTCTACCACCAAGGCCCAGCCTAAAAGGAAGAATTATAAATGCATTCCAAAACTCGAAATGAACAGGTGGACAAGATTCAAAGTGATTAAAAGAAAATTGTAGTTTAAGATCGATAGAAAATTCTCTCTCTCTGTGTGTGTGTGTGTGTGTGTGTGTGTGTGTGTGTGTGTGTGTGTAACAGAAAGGAGAAAAATGCAGGGTCGGCTCGGGGATCGAAACCGTGACCTCTCGCACTATAGGCGAGTGCTCCACAAACTAAGCTACCTAGACCCTCTCTCTCTCTCTCTCTCTCTCTCTCTCTCTCTCTCTGTACAACGCATATAAGATTAGACTACCTGTCTGATCAATGTTTAAACAATCACAACTGCAATCTTCTATAAAAAAAACAGAAAACATAAAAAAAGTAATTAGAAATATTAAACGAAAGAAGAAATGAGATTTCAATTCGTACATGCGTTTTTTGTTGTTTTCATCTAATTGAATCAAGGAAAACTAGTAATATCAAAGAATTTCTGTACGTGCCAAAACGGCAGGATCATAAATGCGTTCCATTACTCGGGATAACGAGATGGATAAGTCCTTGAGGTGGTTTAGCTTATTGCGCTTATATTTAAAATAGACGTTTAATATCAAACGATCTTTAATTAGATGCAATCAATATATGCGTATATACAGATTTATTTTTATTAGCGTTATATGCAGATTTATTATTAATATTGTACAGAAGAAATTGTTTTTTCTTTTTCGTTGCTAAGATAAGAAATTAATATTTGAAAACAGGTTACATGCCTAACGTAAATGACTATATCTTTCGATATTGCCTTCATATACAGAAAGAAATGGTTCATGATGCTATATAATTCTCCATTGAATAACATAATATCAATTTATACACGTTCTTGAAAACGGAAATAGGAACAAGACACAACAAAAGCAGAGTAAATGACAAGACACGAATACTGAAACCAGTGGTGATAAACTTCAAAGGTCCTCAATGGACGCCTGACGAGATAATATCCTGTAGTGTGGTTAATAGTAACAAGTGGCATTGCTAAACATGGTTTACTGTGGTTCAGTAGTGTATGTCAATATGGTGGTGTCAAAATGTATGGCACAAAATGGTGTTCAATTTTGTCCAGTGGTGTAGTTCAATAGTGTATCCAATGGTGTGAGCAGGGCAATATAAAAACCAACGCTGACTTTATATTTTATTTTAAAATTCCAAAAGTTAATAAGGACACTTTTTTAAACAAATATAAAGCAGTATGCTTGAATGTGAAAATTATGATTTATTTTCTCTTACTATAAACAACTCTGGAGACTGCACTTTTAAATATATACAGTATATATATTATATATATATATATATATATATATATATATATATATATATATATATATATATATATATATATATAACTTTAAACAACTGATAACAAATGGAAATGTCAAACTGAAAGTTGAGTTGTACATTAAAATAGTTAATAAAAGTACAAATTTAGGTTCAAGGACTCTGCCCCCCCCCCCACCCCCCTCGAAAATGCATCTACCAATACTTACATTACATATTGTTACTGTTTGCATATGTACTTATCAAACACTATGCTAATCATAGTAGTAATATTAAAAGGAACATAGGTTATGTTAAGTGTACAGTCAACTCAAATTAAAAATTATTTCAATATAATTTTTTAAGACATTACACCGTTGAAATTGAATATCTAATGTTATACTATGTATTTAAATTGTTGATGTAAAACAAAACAAACCAATGTCTAATAAAACAATTAATTTTTAAAAAATAATAATGAAAAATGTGAATAAGTTGAGTGTACACTCAATTGAGAGAATGATTGTAAAACTGGAGCCAGTTCTCCTGTCATAAGACTTGGTAGAATCCGAAAATGAAACTGCAATGCTCGTCTCAAACTGAACAATAAACCAATGATCGCTGAGTATAATGCTCGCCCCAAGCTTAAAGCCAAACCAATGAACGTCCAGATCAATGCTCGTCACAAATTAAACATCGAACAAATGAACGTTCAGTTCAATGTTTGTCCAAGATTAGCAACAAACAAATAAACGTTCAGTTCAATGTTCGTTCAAAGCTTAGCAATAAACAAATAAACGTTCAGTTCAATGTTCGTTCAAAGCTTAGCAACAAACAAATTAACGCTTAGTTCAATGCTCGCTCTAAGCTTAGCAACAAACAAATGAACGTTTAGTTCGCTGTTCGTTCAAAGCTTAGCAACAAACAAATTAACGCTAAGTTAAATGGTCGTTTCAAGTTTAGCAACAAACAAATGAACGCTTAGTTCAATGCTCGGCCTAAGCATAACATAAAACAAATAAACTTTGAGTTAAATGCTTGTAACTAGCTTAACACCAAACTTATGAAAAATAATTTAATGTTCAACCTAAACTTCACAAAAAAAAAAAAAAAAAAAAAAAAAAAAAAAAAAAAAAAAAAAAAAAAAAAAAAACAACTAACGCTAAAGTTAATGTGTATTTCCTAATCGAATCTGCTATGGAACAAGAAAAACAGATCAACATAAATAATTGAACTCGTTTTACCACAGATCTGACTTGAGTTTACACACCTGTATTTTCTATATCCCAAAGCAAATGAAATATTTTAGAAATTCAACTTTTTAACTAAAAAAATAAAAATGCCTTTGTCATATCTCTAAGCTATTAAAATAAATTAAAAAAAATTACAAAATTCAATTTTAAAAAAGTTCTCATTTCTTAATTGACTTTTGCATGAAGCATGTATCTTTGACAGAGTTAATTATGATGTGATCATTATTAATGTTATAACTTCATTTAGTGACAGATACGTATATCTCACAACAGGGCAAATAACTCACAATAAAACCTCATTTGAATTTTATATGCAGTAAGTTTAGACATTTCGGCGGGGACATTTTAATATGGAAATAAAGTCATAATTTAAACCATGTAAAATACCTCAAGGCTCTGAGTCAAGTAACATTCAAAGTAACGGGCATTCTTAAAATGACACATAGGAACAATTCAAACACTAGCGGAACATATAGGGTTTTATCCTTGAACCTAGGATACTTAAGATGAGTACATCTTCCATTATAATTGCAGTTTTTTTTTCAAAGTAACGGATACTTTTGAAATGGCAAATCGGAAACATTCAAACATTGCCAGAACATACAGGGTTTGATAATTGAACCTCCGATTCTAAAGGTGAGTATAGCTTCCATTATATATAATTGCAGTTTTCAGCGAGCTTTAAGGTTTCCTTGTACAAAATTCATGTACACTATACATAAGTATTTATCACATCTCTTTTATGATCTCTTACCCGCGATGTCTCAGGAAGCACAAGTATTAACACTCAAAAGGAATATCGTCAATTCGAAAATCAGGTGCATGTGTGAGAACTTCCAAGTTCAAATCCCACGCAGGTAAATTCTGGAGTAAGAAAGTTTGTAAAAGGCCAGTGGTTCCTCCAGTCACTCCTTTTCCCTCCACCATCCCACAACTGACCACCTAAATACAACTGACCAGATCTTGACTTGGAATCAATGTATCATTACTGATGGCTGTTTTTATGATAAAATTATCTGATACAGCTAAGAAGTGTCATATTTCAATTTTTTAATGAAATATTTGAAAAAAAGTTGTCATTCTTTAAATTGTGAAAAGTTAACTTAGAAATTTTTTAAAATTTGAAACATGTTAAAGTATAAAATAGCAATACTTCAAATGAATGAAGAATATTATAAAATCCCTTACACACAGAGTCACCGAGATTATTTTACAATTCTAAGCTAAAAGGCAATGTCATGTGGAGACTATTTTTTATTAATATTCAAAATTCTGCACACATCAAAAAAATTGGATAAATAATTTTATTTGTAAAAATTCAGAATTCCGTCCACAAATCCATAGATGCAGAAAACTAGTATGAGTAATTTTAAAGCATTCTGTTATAAAAGTTAGTAGTAAAGTTTTTTAGTTCAAAGGGGTCGGGGTGGGTGGGTAGTTTAAAGCATTGTCAAAGTTCTTCCCCATTTTTCCTTTTTTTTTTAACGTTAATTAACTTTAAAAGAAGGGAGAAACAAAACCATCCTGTATATATGCACATTGAACTGAGGGGCGGGGGAGGTTGGAATGTGGTCACTCAGATTCATAAGATTATTTTCATTGACTAACTTGATTAACAAAGCTTTTAAACCCCCCTTAAAGAAAAGTTATTATTTGTAAAACTTGGGACTATTTAAGACATATATTTACACAGCGAAGAAATGAACACAAGAAATATTTGTACAAGTTACAAAGCCAATGTTATGATCTGATTAACCGTTAGTATTAAATGTAAAGAAAATGACACATTTATGCACTATCAGAGGTTTCTAGTCTACGTGACCTTAAACTGTCCTTAATAATACAACTTTTATATATACCAGAAGTGACTCAAAATTAATTTCTTGAATTATTATAATATTACTTTCATTTTTAAAACATTCGGGGTGTTAAATAGATTCATGTTTGTGATCAGAATACACATTTAACAGTATTTTGACATTTTGACAAAATTAAATGGATAGTTTATTATGCATGTAGCTATGCTGGTTTAAGCCGATTTATTCAAAGTGTATTATAAATTTGTCCAAAGTAAAAGTCAGTGTCATTAATTTTAGTATATTCCTTATACTTTGTTTTGAGAGAGAGAGAGAGAGAGAGAGAGAGAGAGAGAGAGAGAGAGAGAGAGAGAGAGAGCTTTGTTTTTAGAGAGAGAGAGCTTTGTTTTAGAGAGAGAGAGAGAGAGAGAGAGAGAGAGAGAGAGAGAGAGAGAGAGAGAGAGATTAAAGGAAATGATATCATTCACACAAAAGACCCGGTTGTATCATATTATTTCATCTTCAAAAAGAAGACACGCCCACCTGCGAATTTTATTACCGTAAATCACCTAATGTATTGCCGGTAGTGAATATTACTGATTGATTCATACCAGTAAATGTGACAAAATCATTTCATATGTGAAAAACATAGGAGGGGATAATCCATCTCAATTTTGTAATCGGTCAAATAAAAAAATAAATATCAGATTACAGGTAAAATCCCGCATTTCTTTTTTTATATATATAATTTGACAGTAACCTGCTTAGGATTAATAAAATAGTTCCATTCACATAAAAATATATTTTAGAAATTGTAATAAAAATTTATGCTGACCATATAAAGAATATTTCATATCAATACTTTACCAGTTCATATTGTAGTCATGGCCATTGTTCACTGACTATTTAAAATCATGCTAGTCAAATTCGGAGAGAGAGAGAGAGAGAGAGAGAGAGAGAGAGAGAGAGAGAGGAGAGAGAAGAGAGAGAGAGAGAGAGAGAGAGAGAGAGAGAGAGAGAGAGAGAGAGAGAGAGAGAGAGAGAAATGTCAATATTTTGTATACAATCTTTATTTACATTATCTATAAATCAGAACTCGTGTATAATGAACGTCTAGTCATTACAGATTTTTAAAAATATATCAATAGCATTATTGATTAGATAACACAAACAAGTTATTCAGAGTTAAATAGTTTCCCATTACACGACTAGTACAATGATGGATTTATTCTCTGGGGTCACATCATCGACAAAAGGTATCAAAATCATTATTTTTAAAGCAAAGACCAAAGTTCAAGTAAAGCAGGTATATATTCAAACGGTTGTGTTCGATATTTTATCTACAGAATTCAGGGATACAGGTTCCGACATCTTTGAGGCTGTTTTTTTATTTACCATGGATACAGGCAGATTGATTCTCGATCTAAAATATTAGTTAATCGTCATGTAAGCAGATTGATAGATTACTTACAGTTCATATTGCAAGCTTTTTAAAAGCTTATTGATTGAAAAATCTCAATAATATGTACATATGAAGAGGTATTATGTATGTGCATGTGCGCGCGAGTAACAGTCTGAAATCGCATCATTCAGAATACAACTTGATATTATCATCACATTGATTGTGTCATGTGCTACTTTTGAATTTTTATTAAATAATAAATTTAAAAGTAGCACATGACAATTGATAAAACTTAGTATATTCTTTACAGTCTTTAATAATAATAATAATAATAATAATAATAATAATAATAATAATAACGTTTTGCTATACATCAAGGCAAACGGTTATCCACGTACCTAGGATTCTCGGGTGTTAAAAGTTCGACCAGATCGAAGAATTATGACGTTTACATTTTCTTAAGAGAGTCGGACTCGACTAGCGATCGAACACTTGACAATATGAAAAATTACAATTGACAACCGAATATTTGACCACACTGAAATGCACATCTATAACACTACGAGAGAGAGAGAGAGAGAGAGAGAGAGAGAGGATGCGGAGAGAGAGAGAGAGAGAGAGAGAGAGAGAGAGAGAGAGAGAGAGAGAATTAACTAATTTCTATTAACAAAAACACCCAATAAAAGTTTTTATTCCTATTAAACTGATTGTAATTTGGTAATAAATAAAAACAGGCTAGCTGGCCTTTATTAAAATTGAAAATTTAAATTGAAAAGGAAAGAACAACATAGTAATAATATTTAAAATAGATCATTTCACTATTCAAAAACTTAAAATTATCTTTGTGTTCAAAATCACAACTTTTAACAGCACATGACTGTATAAGTTAAAATCAATTACGATCTATTGTAATACGATTTTATTTTTTAAACCCTGTCCTAATTTTAACTTTTAAAAACTATGAGTGGATTTACATGTACGTATCAAAATACAAATATATTTTATTCAGTCAAGCAAAGATTTTTTTTTTCCAAATGTAATATGAAAGTTTTTTTTTGTTGTTGTTCGTTAGATACAAATCGCGTTACGTAACGTTCTCGTTAAAAACAAAATAAACGAAATTTAATATTGAAAGATTTGTTAAAGATTGTGGTTTAAATTAAATTGAATTTAGATCACTTCGTTTCACTACTGGAGTTCCTGTACTTCAGTTGCAACGAAATCATCAACTAAGCAGCTTCTTATCAAAACTAAAAATTCATGATCATTACTAGTTTTGATAGAGATAAGAAAATAATTTACAGCTGATCAAATCCTGTAATGTACTACTTTTAAATTTTCTTAAATTAATAACATTTATAATTTATATACTTATTATTATCTATAAATTATCTATCTCGTATGTCCTGTCCTATGTAACAAAAAATACGAATCGAGTGAAGGGTGTAGTTTTACGTCCCAATCGAGAATCTCTCAGATATATCACGGCGGTCAGTTCAGAAATGGTGAAGGAAACCGGAGTGTCTGTAAGATATATCAAGGCGGACAGATCAGAAATAGTGAAGGAAATCGGAGTGCCCAGAAAGACAAGCGACATACGAAAAGCAACCCGAAAAAAAACTTTTCTCGCAAAGATCTGCCCCGAGTGGGATTCAAGCCTAGGCGGTGAGAGGAATTTTGGTCCGTGAGTGCGCGCTTTACTCGACGGACCAGTCCACTACTGAGCTCATCAAAACAAAAAACTACGAATCTACAAATCCCCAAACAAGACAGGACAAGACAAAAGAAAACGTACTATCGGACCTCGTGACGGGAACCAATGCTAAAATGGTGTCCTATAGAGTGATTTAGCGCCATTCTAGGGCCTCAAAGTGTGCCATGAGCTAACACATGAAACTTGATGGAAATCATTATTTTATAAGTAGGCGCATAAAAAATTATATGAATTACTCTGATATGATCCCCTGACTCACATCCTAATCTTATGGCTACTTTCCAAACTGGTATTTTGTTTGTGAAATAACAACAAATATCCGTACATTCACGAGGAAATCGAAATAACGGTGCAATGATAATGGGACATAACTGTCAGATCTTTTAACGCAAGGGTATTATCCTAAACGTGAAAATGTTTAGTGTGCGATGAATGAATAGTGGGAAAATTATGGTACAGTTACTTAAAATTATCTAACAAGTGATGGCTAATAAGCGCAACTCTCTCTCTCTCTCTCTCTCTCTCTCTCTCTCTCTCTCTCTCTCTCTCTCTCTCTCTCTGTGGGGGGTGGGTGGGTGGGGGTGTACTCGATGAAATATATATATATATATATTACAAATTAGCCCATATCATATACATAAGTCTAAGAGATATGCAAATCCACAAAACCAGACGCAATGTTTTAACTCTGATCCGGTTGTTTTGACCAGTCAGGTCGAACGAAAAAGGTAATAAAATTTAAAAAAGAATGTTGCAAATACACATGAATTTCTTACAGGTTACCATCTTAACGCCAATTATAACACGTCCAATTCTTTATTCATAGTTTATTGAGAGCTATATAGTCTGGTTTAGAAAAATAATTCGCTAATCATATACTCAATAGTGGTCATCACCCTCCGGACCCGACATAATAAAATTGCAATAAAACCACTTGTACAAGGTGATAAATACTCGTTTAATGTGTTGATAGAGATCAACTTGACCATTACACAAACTTCACACTTTACCTAAAGTTTACCATCAAAGAAATAAAAAAAAGTTGAAAATATAAAACATTTCAACATTTGTAAGATAATTTTCAAAACAAAATACGGTTTTCAACCATAGATCGAATACTGAAACCGTTAAAATTATAATGGTGCTATTTTCGGAAGGTTTAGAAGAATCATTCGAAAACAGTTTTTCAAAGTAAAAATTCAAAATAAATTTTAAATACCACTGCGAACTGACTAAGGTTATGAGAGAGAGAGAGAGAGAGAGAGAGAGAGAGAGAGAGAGAGAGAGAGAGAGAGAGAGTGTGTGTGTGTGTATTACAATTATACATACCAACTCTAACATGGTTAAAAGTTGTTTGGACGTTTCTACACAACATTGTTCACCATCATGACTATCTGGATCGTGTTTACGTATAAATGTATCTAACATTTTATCTTCTTCTACACTGGGACCAAGTTTGATGTTTTCACAAGAAATACACAATTCTTCCCGTTCCAACATTTTAGATATTTCTTCTCCAACTTTTGGTTGGTGGGAATGATTGGCGACATCGTGGCTGAGATTTGCGAATAAAATTGCTACCACAATTATGAGAATTACAATTCCAAAAATAGAAATAACTGTTAATCCATATAAATATCTTCGAAGTCTTAAAAATTCTTCATGTAGTTTTTGATAATCGTAATAATATTTTTCTCCGTTATTAGAAGATACACCATTTAGACTCATGCTGCCGTTGTTGGTTTTATTCACATTTTTGGGTTTTATTCCATTCCGTAATAAATTTTGAGACGATTCTTGCTCTTGATCCGACATTTTATCAATGTCGTCCATTTAGACACCACCAAAATTAAGTTCCTCACGTCTCTATATAAAATCTGATTTAGAAAATGTGAATGTGTATTGCCAGCCTCCGTAGCCCAGCTGATAAACACACACTACACAAGTTCTAAGTGACACGCCAAGCTGTTGGGTATTGATTTTAGAGCTGGTTAAAACCTACTGGTGATAAATATATCCTAATTTATCTATTTACAGCTATTTTTCTTACGTAAAAAGCAAGTCCAGACCGTATACCAAATTATTACATTGACAGTAATACACACTCTATACAATAGTCAAATCGTGTGGATCATTAAACATGCATTCAACGTGCTATATCGAACTCTATACAAAACAGATTGACCACGTGGTTTATCCCCTCCAATCGCTGTCAGTGTTTACATGACATGCCGCACTGCTTTTCTATATAATCTATCTTGCATTTGATTAATACACAAATATATACAACTGGGGTTAAATCATATGTTTATTTCATCTGGTTATATGTATATATACCAGTGTGTGCTATACCTTAATACATGCTAATTTTTCGTTTCTTTTATTTTTTACTTCTAAAATCGACAAGGTGCTTAAGCCGTCTAAGGAAACAAATAATTACATACGATTATGCATTCAAATAATACAATTATGTATACTCCCAAGATTTATAAAAAGGAAGTGAATATTATAATCATATTACTGCAAATAATTCGTGCCTTAAATGTATTTTTCTTCAAGATATATAATATACACATTGAACGTAAACGAAGTAATTAATGACTCATTTTATCGTACAGAAATTCAAAATCGGTTCTCGACGCCGGTATTAAAAACAATTTAAATTAATATAATATCGTATAGACAAGGACAAGTATGTCATATTAACTAGTGACTGTAACATGAAATGGATTCCTTGAAATAAACATTCTGCAACAAACACCTGTGATTATTTCTGACAGGTTGTGTAATAATGGATGAAATCTACATGTGGTTTATACCGTAATTTAATACCACACATCAAAAGAAAATAGGAAAATCAGAAAATCAATATTGCATGTTTGATAAAAAAAAATTTATTTGAATTACTTATTGATAACAATTTACATTTAAATTTTGATTTTCAAATAAATTTGTTTCAAAGAAGAATTGAATATTTACACAGGATCGTTGTAGGTCACATTAACATGTATATTCTATTTGGATATATTTTTGTACACAAATCTTAACATGTTCCCTCAAACTTCCGCATACAAACAATAAACACAATAAAATTTGTTATAAGGAGTGGAATTTTCCCCCAAAAATTTAAATTCTATTTAGGTACATAAGTTTCGAATTTTTAATTTCTGGACAGCATCAGAATGCTCGGGTAAATGTTGTTTAACGTCGCATCAAAACTTTGTCCAGCCATTCTAGACGAAAGGGAAGTTATTATTCTTTAAGTACAATTCGTGAGTTGTGCGAGTATGTACTGTCTTCTACAAGCGCAAACAAAGGGCGACCTTTTGTTAAGGTGCTAGCTCACTCTAGTCTTTATACCGCAGGTAAGCATACCAATTCCCCGGTCGCATTATCCTGGCTCATAATTGAGTGAGTTGAGTAATGGTGTCTAACGTCCCAGTCAAGAATATTTCACTTATATCGAGACGTCGCCAGCTATAGGTGAAGGTGCAGAAGTTTTGCCTGCGCGTTGCGCTAATGGCATTATACAGCAGGGGTCTTTAGCATGCCAAGCCCACCGTGACACGGGACCTCGTTTATTTTAAGTTCCCATCCGAAAGAACCGTGACTTTTATTTCGTTATGCCGAGTGCTTGGCGAAAGAACAGTCACTACCCACTTTCAAGTCTTGGGTCAGACCCGGCTGGGGATCGAACCCACAACCTCCCACTTACGGAGCGAGCACTTTACCAACTGAGCTACCGCAGTGGTACTCCTGGCTCATAATGCCAAATGCCATTCAAGGATAAAGGATCTTAAATGTTAAAGTCTTAAGTAGGATCCGACCGGGGTTTCATCCCTTGACGTACCGCTCTCGAGGGGTACGCTCTTCCACTCAGCCATCGAGACGGCTGTAGATCATTTGAGATACTAGTATCGATATCGATTGAATGAGTAAGAGTGAGTGAGTGGTCAAATTACGTCGCTTTTATCGAGACCTCTCCAGCTAAAGATTGAATAAAATTCGTTAAGGTGAACTGTTTGGTAATTGTTTGGGACGATATTTTTAGTATTAATTTTTTTTTCTATTTCGAACTGATACAACATGGTCATTAATTCTTAATGCGTCATTAAGTTATCGATAAATCTGATTATGAATTAAAACTGGTGTGATTTACGGTTGAATAACTGTTATTTCATACCCGAAGAGGTGCTGTGTGGTACGGGGAACATAAATGGGGTTTAATCCAGGCGGGGCTTGATCCAGGTCCGTCGATATTTCAGAGTGAACTCGGGTCAGCGGTATTTACGCCAAGTAAAAATGATCTCATTTATGTCAAGGAGGTCGTAGTGGGATGTTTGAGAAAACCGAAGTACCAAGGGAAAACCACCTGCCTTTTGGCAAGCTTCAAGGGACCTTGGTACCCGCCAAGTGTACTACTTTATGGTTTTTTGTTTTTTTTTGTTTTTTTTTTTTTGAGACTTGAAGAAAACGAATCTGATTTGTCATCGATGCCAAATATGGCAAATAAAAAAATAAATCAGGGTCTCGGTGACCAAGTGAACTAAAGTGCGTGCCTTCGTATCACATCGCCTCTCACCGTCTATGATGAAATACCACTCGGCGCAGATCCTTGTGTGAGAAACTTTGTCAGATCGCTTGGCGCCTAAGAATCACACCACCCCTATCCGCCTAAGTTCAAATACCATTCGGGGCAGATCATAATGTGAGAAACTTTGTGAAATCGCTTGGAGCCTACGGATCTTATCGCCTCTCACCGCCTATGTTCAAATACCATTCGGGGCAGATTATAATGTGAGATACTTTGTGAAATCGCTTGGAGCCTACGGATCT
Source organism: Tegillarca granosa (assembly GCA_029721355.1). Classification (NCBI taxonomy): domain Eukaryota; kingdom Metazoa; phylum Mollusca; class Bivalvia; order Arcoida; family Arcidae; genus Tegillarca; species Tegillarca granosa. The sequence goes on along the minus strand of JARBDR010000351.1, from coordinate 173,716 downwards.
TATCGCCTCTCACCGCCTATGTTCAAATACCATTCGGGGCAGATCCTAGATTGAGAAACTTTGTCGGATCGATTGAAAATCAGTAACTTTCTAACGAACTCCGTTTTTCTCTACCATACAAGAATTTACCGCTTCGAAACCAGTGAAAGACTCTTAGTTTGGTTTAAACAATATTTTATTAATTTGTAAATTACAAACAAAAGAACATAACAAACTACATGTAAATTGAAAGACTCATGTCTAGGGCTTTTAAAATAACATCATTACTATTCTCTACTCCTAGACATACTAATTTTACATCTAGGTATTATTTTTACATTAAAACACAAAACTATAAATTCATGACATCAAAATACAAAGAGTTAATCTCAACAGAACATATAGAAAATGTCATTAAGATAATCATGACGGATTTGGGATTTTGGTTATAAATAAATCTTTATCTATCCACACACTTACACTTGTATTGGTTTCTGAACTATAAACCACAAGTAGATAAAAAAAAAAAAATCACCATGTGATTCAATCTCGTGTTTGAAAGAATTTCAATTTCAATAGGGAATAAATAGATTTTATGTATTTAAGAATACACGCATATATATACCTATTCTGCCGATCAATGTAGAAGTTATTGTGACATATATAAATAATGGTAATACAAGTTGGATTAAAATCAAGAATTCTACTTCTTTAAATAAGCATTCATTATCAATTTTAAGAACACAAAAGAAAGTAATTTTAAATTCAACTTTGAACTAATCCGTGTGTTATTTATATTCATCTGTCATGGTGTGATAAAATGAAAATGTTTTCCGCTATTAAATTTGATTTGTGTAGGGTAAGGCGATGATTTTGTTTACAATAGACACGTGACAGTTACCATTAGCTGCATGGTGTTTTACATCGCTCAGTAATTTATATTCATGATATGCTATATTACGCATACTGTTAAAATACTTAGGTACTTTTTTGTACCACTCGTTCAAGTTATATATGTTTATACTGATAAATATTAATAGTCAAAGTAATAAAGTAATAATAGTAAAATTTATATAAAAAGAATATAATAATAATAATAATAATAATAATAATAATAATAATAATAATAATTTTTTAAAAATCAAACAATAATTCAAATAAATGAATAAATAAATAAATAAATAAATAGAAAAAGCAGCCTTAAGTTTTCGTATTGTATGACATTGTGAACAGATTTTTTTTATAATAAGCTACCTTCGTTTAGGCGGGACTTAGGATATGTGAACCATTATTATTTAGTTCAATAAAAATGTCATATTCAAAATTTTAAATTTTTATTAAATGTGCAAAATCTCATTTTATAAAAATTCAAAATTTTGCATGGGATAAGACACCGGGTTAAAGATCAGCCAGGCCCCGGTTTCACAATCATTTCTAAGATTTTGTATTTAGTTTCATCGCAAATGTTTATTAGAAATTCAAATAGCGATTCTTAGCTAAGGAGTGAATGTGAAATCGATCCCTGTTAACTGTTGTTTTACATTGGACAGTCTCGATTAGTTGAGTGTTAAATCGATCCTCATTAACTGTTGTTTTACATCGGACAGTCTCGATTAGTTGAGGAGTGAATGTGAAATCGATCCCTGTTAACTGTTGTTTTACATTGGACAGTCTCGATTAGTTGAGTGTTAAATCGATCCCTGTTAACTGTTGTTTTACATCGGACAGTCTCGATTAGTTGAGGAGTGAATATGAAATCGATCCCTGTTAACTGTTGTTTTACATCGGACAGTCTCGTTTGGTTGAGTGTTAAATCGATCCCTGTTAACTGTTGTTTTTCATCGGACAGTTTCGATTAGTTGAGGAGTGAATGTGAAATCGATCCCTGTTAACTGTTGTTTTACATTGGACAGTCTCGATTAGTTGAATGTGAAATCGATCCCTGTTAACTGTTGTTTTTCATCAGACAGTTTCGATTAGTTGAGGAGTGAATGTGAAATCGATCCCTGTTAACTGTTGTTTTACATCGGACAGTTTCGATTAGTTGAGGAGTGAATGTGAAATCGATCCCTGTTAACTGTTGTTTTACATCGAACAGTCTCGATTAGTTGAGTGTGAAATCGATCCCTGTTAACTGTTGTTTTACATCGGACAGTCTCGATTAGTTGAATATGAAATCGATCCCTGTTACCTGTTGTTTTACATCGGACAGTCTCGATTAGTTGAGTGTGAAATCGATCCCTGTTAACTGTTGTTTTACATCGGACAGTCTCGATTAGTTGAGTGTGAAATCGATCCCTGTTAACTGTTGTTTTACATCGGACAGTCTCGTTTGGTTGAGTGAGAAATCGATCCCTGTTAACTGCTGTTTTACATCGGACAGTCTCGTTTGGTTGAGTGTTAAATCGATCCCTGTTAACTGTTGTTTTACATCGGACAGTCTCGATTAGTTGAGTGTGAAATCGATCCCTGTTAACTGTTGTTTTACATCGGACAGTCTCGATTAGTTCAGTGTTAAATCGATCCCTGTAACTGTTGTTTTACATCGGACAGTCTCGATTAGTTGAGTGTTAAATCGATACCTGTTAACTGTTGTTTTACATCGGACAGTGTCTATTAGTTGAGGAGTGAATTATGAAATCGATCCCTTTTAACTGTTGTTTTTTCATCAGACAGTCTCGATTAGTTGAATGTGAAATCGATCCTCGTTAACTGTTGTTTTACATCGGACAGTCTCGATTAGTTGAGTGTTAAATTTATCCCTGTTACCTGTTGTTTTACATCGGACAGTCTCGATTAGTTGAGCGCAAGAAACAAGGGAGATCAAAATACTTGGCTTAGTGAAAGGGTTGAGAAAAATATGACACGGAAAAAAACAGTACGTCAAGTTATACATACGTAATGAAATCCGTGCTTGTATTACTTAATACTTAAGATAGAAATGTTTCAACTTTTGTTCATGCTGACTATAATATGGCAGAAAAATGATTTCACGCGGTTTTTATTTTTATTTTATTTTTTTTTTTGGGGGGGGGGGGGGGTGAAACAAGATAATATACATGGGTATTCATTTTGTTAAACTAAACTCTTCGTTCTTCGATTGTCATGTTTTAGTTCTGAATTGTATTAATTAAATCTATGTATTAATCGATGGTGTGCAATATCGTGTCCAGTCCCGAGTGTTTTTAAACATATACTGTAAAACTTGTTATTGCGACCAGCTTCATATAAAAACCGTCCTTCCATCAAGATCAGTGTTTTATTGCCATTTGATTAATTGTAACCAGCAAGAGTTGGGTTAATTAATGATGTTTTATGCTCCAGTCAATATTCTTTAACTTATATCGAGGCTTTATGTCCTGGAATAGTGGAGGAAACTAGAGCAACAGGTTAAACCCCAAACTTCCGGCAAGAGAATTGACAAAATTTCAAACAGTAACACCAAAATCTGCCCGATCGGGGTTAAAACCTAGGCGTGGTGGACACTGTGATTACTAAACTCGCGTTATAGACCACTCGGCGTGTACCGAGGTCGCTTGTTACCTAACCACTCAGCGGGTACTGAGGTCCCTTGTTACCTAACCATTCGACGTGTACCGAGGTCCCTTGTTACCTAACCACTCGGCGTGTACCGAGGTCCCTTTTTACCTAACCACTCGGCGTTTTCCGAGGTTCCTTGTAATCTAACCATTCGGCAGGTACCGAAGCCCCTTGTAACCTCACTAACCACTCGGCGTGTACTGAGGTTCCTTGTAACCTTACCACTCGGCCTGTACCGAGGTCCCTTGTAACCTAACCATTCGGCAGGTACCGAAGCCCCTTGTAACCTCACTAACCACTCGGCGTGTACCGAGGTTCCTTGTACGTAACCACTCGGCGTGTACCGAGGTCCCTTGTTACCTAACCACTCTGCGTGTACCGAGGTCCCTTGTTACCTAATCACTCTGCGTGTACCGAGGTCCCTTGTAACATAACCACTCGGCGTGTACCGGGGTCCCTTGTAACCTAACCACTCGGCGGGTAACGAGGTCTCTTGTAACCTAACCATTCGCGTGTACCTAGGTCCCTTGTTACCTAAACACTCGGTGTGTACCAGAGTCCCTTGAAACCTAACCACTCGGCCGGTACCAAAGTCCCTTGTAACCTAACCACTCGGCGTGTACCTAGGTCCCTTGTTACCAATCCACTCGGCGTGTACCGAGGTCCCTTGTTACCTAACCACTCGGCGTGTACCGAGGTCCCTTGTAACCTAACCACTCGGCGTGTACCGAGGTCCCTTGTTACCTAACCACTCGGCGTGTACCTAGATCCCTTGTTACCTAACCACTCGGCGTGTACCGAGGTCCCTTGTAACCTAACCACTCGGCGTGTACCGAGGTCCCTTGTAACCTAACCACTCGGAGGGTACCAAGGTCCCTTGTAACCAAACCACTCGGCGTTTTCCGAGGTCCATTGTAATCTAACCATTTGGCAGGTACCGAAGCCCCTTGTATACTCACTAACCACTCAGCAGGTACCGAAGCCCCTTGTATCCTCACTAACCACTCAGCAGGTACCGAGGTCCCATGTGACCTAACCACTCGGCGGGTACCAAGGTCCCTTGTAACCTAACCTTTCGGCGTGTACTGAAGTTCCTTGTAACCTAATCACTCGGCGGGTACCGAGGTTCCTTGTTACATAACCACTCAGCGTGGACCGAGGTCCTTTGTAACCTAACCACTCGGCAGGTACCCGAGCCCCTTGTAACCTCACTAACCCCTCGGCGGGTACCGAGATCCCTTGTAACCTAAGCACTCGGCAGGTATCGAAGCCCTTTGTAACCTCACTAACAACTCGGCGGGTACAGAAGTCCTTTGTAACCTACCCAATCGGCAGGTACCAAAGCCCCTTGTAGCCCAACTAACCACTCAGCGGGTAAATAAGTTCCTTTTAACCTAACCACTATGCGGGTACCATGGTTCCTTGTAAACTAACCATTCGGCGGGTACCGGGGTCCGTTGACTGGGTCCCTTGTATCTAAACACTCGGCGGGTACCGAGGTCCCTTGTAAGCCAACCTCTCGGCGGGTACCGAGGTCCCTTGTAAACCAACCACTCGGCGAATACCGAGGTCACTTGTAACCTAACCATTCGGCGGGTACCGGGGATCCTTGTAACTTATAATATCTTCTAAATAAGAACGACCTGTCAATCAAGTCTGGTTTTGGGTCCTTTGTAATATGGTCTCTTTATACAGGTTTTATCGCATACTATTTAACGATAAAACAAGATTAGATGCCAAATTTTTTTTGTAAAAATATTATTCAAAATAAGTATGATAACATCTGAATTATTGGTTGAAAACGTTAAAAATGATAAAGGAATGATTGAAACTATAGAATCAGTCTAGACATGGCCTCGAAATCCACACACCAAAACTTTGATTTTAACCTATCTTATTAAAATGCTAATTAAGCTGATGAATAATAATAATAAATAAATAAATCGATATCGTTCATTTCAATCAACCGTAAAACGTATATTTAATCTTGGTATCGTCGATTGAATTGAATAAAGAGATAAGAAACAGCTTGTAAGAATAACAACCATATCACTTCAAATCATATATTTTTAAATTTTGATCAAGTGTGTAAAATATGTTTAATTCATATGTCTTCCGATTGTTAAAACAAAACAGCTAAACAATTACTTTAGATACATCGTCCATTGTTATAACCGTATCAATACAAAGCAGTTATTTTTAGAAACAAAAGAGCAATCCTTTACCCAGACCTACACGTACCGGGATGAGCATGCACTGGAGCCATGATTAATTCTTATGATATGTTTTAAAAAGAATGAACGGGGTTAAAATATTTTGTTTATTTTTTATATAAAATTTAAAATAATAATTGTCATCAGGTTCTTTATAAATTGTCTTAGTTTGACACAAATCAAACATTAGGTATTAGTACTCGACGTTATCAATTATAAAGTAATGTAAAAGAGGTTGTAGGGCTAGCCAATTATATTGCTTTTGTAAAACGTTTTACACACGTGTAAAACATAAAATGACGGTTTACAGGATTGTCAGGTATGTTAAATCTGTTTTATCTATCAATTTATTTCAATTTCCTTTTTTAAATATTAAGAGTCATTGTCCATATGACCACGCCCACTCTCTCAATACCGAGTGTTTTTGATGTTTTGGGGTTAAATTAGTGATAAAATACATGCTTTCATTGATGACCTGTGTGTATATCTATTTCTACGTTGATTCTGACACTCTCTCTCTCTCTCTCTCTCTCTCTCTCTCTCTCTCTCTCTCTCTCTCTCTCTCTATATATATATATATATGTGTGTGTGTGTGTGTGTGCGTGTGTGTGTGTGTGTATATATATATATATATATATATATATATGAACGAGTTACCGAGTTATTATCATGATTAAAAATTTTTTGTTATAAGTGTATTTAAAAAAAAAAAAAAAAAAAAAAAAAAAAAGATGATCGATAATTTACAGAATAAAATTTAAAAAATATCTTTACATTGATTTTATTCTTATATAAATATCAGGTTTACTTATTTCATGGGATAATATATAATTATAATTGAAAAAATAATCATTAGTGTTGTATACTTAGTGAGAATTCGTAGATTCAAACATGCTACTCAACCAGTTTAAGACAGAATTGAGATTTTAAATTACAAGGTTTGTTTTAAAAAGTACCGTGTTATATCGTATAATGACATTCGCGTTTTAACAGGTAAAAAATCCTGATAAATCCATTCACAACAACAAATATAAAACTAACTGTTGAAAACATTTGTATCAAGTGCGAACAAAATTAACTCGATAATATTGAAAAATCAATGCAACCTGTTTTACTTGATAAAACACTATGTCTGTTTAATAAAAGCGTATAACAGCGTCTGTAACATACAAATGTGTCTCTAATGAAGTAAGCGCTTTGATAACCGAGACAAATTTAGATTGCGACATGAAATAAGCATTACGATACCGACTCTGTTGAGTACATTGCATTCAAAACAGGAAACTGGTCCCCAAAACCGGAAGTCTTTTTTCGGTGATATCGATTTTTCGGATGCATTAATGGACGATTTTGCATTCTTGGCTTTTAGTCTTTTATTAAGCGACATAAAACACTGTCGTTCACGGTTAAATATCATTCTCAAATCTACCTCGTAGTAATAGAAAATTGATTCTTTACTGAAAAATCAATAAAAACTGCATTAAATCCCATTTTCTCCGCGGTTCTTCCGGAAGTTCTGACTATGCCCCAGAATTAGAATCGACTTGTTTAACAATTGTATGGCAGCCGTAATATGTGCTGAAAATTCTCTTTCCTTTATCAGATTTAAATTTATCTTTAAATGGTGTCTGACAAAAAAGGAGAATCACAATTAAAACTTCAAACAGTTTAATGTAAAACCTTTTATGTTTTATCATGTTAATCAAATGTGTGCATTTTTCTGTCAATCGTTCATTTTAGAATAGTTCATTTTAGCATTTTAAAGCACATTAAGTAAGAACATTTAATTTTACATTTGTTCTGATTGAAACAGCTTTCGGTAATTTGCGGTAAAACTCGTACTTTTCTTTCTTCCGTCGACTGTGCGACGTTTGTTGTGTCTGTACAGCATTATTTTCTTCATCAAAGCAACCGTCTGACATTTCAAACAATTAGTTTATTTTTATTATCTCAGCTTTATAATAATAATAATAATAATAATAATAATAATAATAATAATAATAATAATAATACTTTGAGAAACTCCGAACCGATTAATTTTTGTTCGTCTTTATTTTGAATAACTGTGTTTGAGAGTTTGAAGAGGTTTACGTAATCCAAGAGACGCCATTGGATTGGACGGTATAGTTGGGAAGGGTGTTTAAAACAATTCACAAAATACCTTTAAGTTCGGTTAATCAAATTTTTCATTCGAATTGTGTCAAGTAAAAACACAAGTCCTTAATAAATAAAATATGAGATGAACAGACATTTAATTAATTTTTAGAAGAACATTTGTTGTTTGAAATAACAAATTTTCGGCTTATAGCGCGTCAACAATTGCTTCAGATGAAGAATTTTTAATTTACACGATAAAATACATGTGTTTTGTAACATGACTCATATTTTAAAAAACATAAAAAGACAAAAAGTAAACAAATTATTGTCAAAATTATATGTTTGATACGAGCACGTGTAACCAAGAATTGCAAATCTCTGGGTTAGATCTATGCTTGATTGATATTTCCTTTAAACAATATCGTCGACCAGTAAAATGGGACCACATGCGCCGATAAATTACATAAAAAATTGATTTTATCAAGCACTGTTCGCACACGTTCCATGTTTTAAACACGAACCTCTAGAAGTTCACTCAGCTATGGAAGCTAAGTGGGACGTCAAACGACTCAGTGGTTCAGAGGAAGAGCGTTCGACTCGAACGCGGGATCTCGGAAGTTCGAACCCGGCCGGGTCATGCATAAAACTAAAATTTTAGATAATGCTTCTGAGCCTCGCGGTAAGCATGAAGAGGACAGAGTATCGACTGATTTACCTGGTGCCAGGTTAGTACGTCTGGCGGAGTGGTAAAAATAAGTTATCTGCGACACAATAACTCGGTGAGCTAGCACTTTAACAACAAAAGTCACTCTGATTGCGTGTTAGTACAATACAGATCATTATGCACACACTCTTAAATCTCATGTATAGAAGAACTTGTTCATTAATCCTTATAGTAATAACCTTATCCTCGTCGCGAAAAGCTGAAAAACGGTTGATGTGACGTTAAGCAACATTACAACCAACTGACTTCGTGGAACGTCGTCAAAATTCCCTTGAATATAGACTCTGTTGTTAAGATTTAGGCATTATTATTAGGTTGTGATAGAACTTTATTGAGAATTGACACAAAATACAAGTCAGAGTAACGCTTGTAAAGATAAACGTAAAATCAGGGGAGTCATTCAGTTTGTAATGTTAAATCAAGGGATCAATGAAGTCACATTGATTATGTTGTAGAATCTAATTGAAGTAAGAAATTTTCCATAATTGCATAAAGAAGGACGCTGACGCCATGCTCAAATCCTGTTTGGACAGTGATTTCGTTAGTTTTGAAATTGCCTTTATTATTGCATGTTTTGGTTACGTTGTGTGATTCTAAAAAGTTAAAACCATAATAATGAAGGAAATTATAGTAATGATATGTTTTATTTTCAACAATAGACCAATATTATAACTAAAATGTTCTTTATTTGACAATAAGCAAACTGAGGTCGCCGAAAATCCTCACTGAAATTGTACCAGCAATATGTATCCAAAACGGAACATATAATTGCTAAGATCACGGGAGTCATCAGATGCATTTCAAGACTTTTATTTGAAAATAATGAAGGAAAATATCTGTTTAATTAGTTTATTGAAGGCGTATAGGTGCTTGGAACCAAGTCGTAGAATAAATAAAATGTCAATAATTAAGTTTAACTCTCTTTTCTTCTCATTTTCGTATTTTTCTAGCCAGCTTACAAAATGTTTATTATCATATAATACTATACAATGTAAATGTACCATGACAAACACAGTGCATTAGGACTGTTATTGCCCCTGTCAAAATTCTTTCACTCGGCATATTCAGGTCAGTTCTGGGATGGTAGAGGAAACCGGAATGTCTGGCTAAAACCACCTACCTTCAGAAAGCAAATTGACAAACTTGCTGATATAAGGATCTGTTCGTCAGATGGCTATAGGATCGTCTTTAGGCGGTGTGATCTGTAATATTATGATTACATGTATTTGAATTGAAGATTATTTTAACAAATCATAATTTGTTACGAAAAAAAACCCCGATATGATCATAATAAAAAACAGCCAAAAAAAATCTACATTTATGACAAAACCCAGATATTTTTTGACGGGAGGGGGATTTGATAGTAAAGTCATTGTCAAATAAGACTAATGGAGTGTGTTTTAATCCAAATATCAATTTAAATTATGTGTTAGAAAGTGTATGTAACAACATCTCCTAACAATGAATTAAATTAAATGTTTAAGTAGAAATTTGTCAACACAGAAATCATCTATAAAGTAACAGGAATTGTAACAAAGGTACGTCACGTCAAGCTGAGATAGAAAGAAGCTAGGGTAACACAGTTGTAACAATATTCAGTACTTTTTATGTGTTTTTAAATCTAAATAAATAATTATAATAATCAGTGTTATTAAACAATCTGGTAAGTTTATTGTATAACCTACAAGATTTGATTTGATTTAATGGGATTTTACGTCCCGTTCACTTATATCGAGACGTCTCCAGCTTTAAGTGTAGTGGCAGAAATTTGACCTTGCAATGCGCTTAGAGCAGGGAGGGTCTTTAACGTGCCACACCTGTTGGGACACAGGGCATTGGCTTTTAAAGTCTCCTCTGAAGACTGGCGAAAGAACAGTCACTACCAACTTTCAAGTTTTGGTCAGACCCGGTCGGGTCGAAACCCGACCTCCAACATACGTGTCACCTACAAGAGTTGCAGATATTGACTAGAGAACACCAGCGCTTTGGCGTCATCATCGTCGTCGTCGTCCTCATGGTCACTTGAAGTAGCAATAATTTTCGGAGAGCAACTCCTGTATTATTGGTCGAATTTGAACTTCTTTTACTCAGTAAGTTATTGCATAATATATGCGTGTATACGGTACTTCTGACAAGTTTAAGGTGCCGAATTCACTTCACGATCAATAAGCATACTGAAATCTTAATGGCAGCTAGTTTCCCAAAATTTCCTGAATTTCGAATTAATTTTGATGAATTTTGGCTTCTGTTCTTATTACTGAAATACATCGAATAAATTTGATATGCAACCAGTGGGTATTATGTATCCACATACTGCAATCTAATTAGTTGATAGTTTTCTAAATGATTTTCAAAATTTGATTGAACATTGGCATTGTTACACTACCCAAGTTAAGTTTGAAGCATGATAACGATTTTAAAACGTATGATGAAGCTACGAACTGGTCAATTATACTAATTTTACATATCCCTAAGTATTGATCACTACAGGACAGGCGGCACATCCATTTCGGAAAATCTCTTGTTTCTACTTCGTATATATCAAAAACATCATTTTGTTGAGATAACTTATATTTTTGGTTTTAATATTCTCTTCACTTTTGAAAACCTTTCATTATGTATCAATTTTACGCACAAGACGCAAAATCTGTCAACAATTTATTTGTTCACGAAGGCAGAAAACAATATTATTTTGACAAATGTTTCATTAAGAGTTTAACACAGAACAGCTGTGGAAAGCCGGTTTATTGAGTAATTGATCTGAAAGCCCAAAGAATTAAAACGTCAAAAGTAAACCTAATATCCAAATGACAAACACTACTGTTTACGGAATGGCTTCCATTAATATGGTTAATGTAATTGGACAAGTTTTCATTTAATTAGCAATCCTTTTTACCAATTTCTGGCAGCGAACTGTGTGTAATAAAACAAGACAGAACTGACTTTTTATATTACAAGAGGACAATCTAGAACTGATGGATTCAAATATTCCTTGCCTTAAGTATTCCGTTATTAAATTTCTCGTAGTTGACAAATTTTGTCTGCAAGCTAAAGGTTGTCTCCTTTAGTGCCCTTATATTAAGTTATATATATTGACTAAAGGAATAGAGTATTGGAAATCTGAATAAATATTCAATTTATATTTTAAAGACGCTTTTAGGTTTTTAAGCTGGTAATGAATTGGATATAATCTAGAAACACTGCTCATTAAATTTTGCTGACAGTTCATTTTGACTTCCCATAAGGAAAGACAGATTCACAAAAGTACATTTTAATAAAACAAAGACAAAAAAATAAATGTTAGAGCTTAAACAGTTTCTAACCACTAAAACATCACAACAACATACCACATCCAAGTCAAAAAATGTTTTAAACTAAAATGAATGGAGTCACACTAACATTTGCCATTTTCCAATATACTGGTTGCCATCAAATATGATGCTTATCACCAGCTTACGCAAGTTAAATTTTGATCATAAATGTGGAGAATCCATGTTTGAAAAGAAAAGCCTTCTGGTTAGGGTTCGTTTTGAGATCCCATGAAGAAAGAGAGAGTTGACTAATACACAAAGGTATATTACGATAAGGCGACGATGTGAAATAAAAAGCTATAGCTAAAATACTCTCTTACCACCAAAACATCACTACAACAATAGCAGATCATAATCACAAAAATGTTTTAAACAAAAACTGTACGTAGTCGAACGAAGAGTTCACGCAAGATAAAATTCAGCAATATTGTGACAAATGCATGTTTAGATAAGAAAAAATCCAATGGTTAGGTTGCAAACGCGTTTTCAGTAAAGTCCGTACTTGTTAACGTTGCTATACGACATTTCCATCTTTAGGACAGCAATGCCTTACTAAAAGATATAAATCAATTTAAATATTAGCATTAAAAGAAACTCATTAGAAAGCAACACTTCTGAGAATGTTTACTTATTAATAATAAGTTAATCAATTTGGAAACTCCAGTTTTAGTGTCTCTGTTAAGAAAATATAGTCAAAGAAGCTCGTTTCTGTATGAAGATTATTTAATTCCGTGTAACCCATGGACTATTTATAATAAGCATTTTGTCAAAAATTGATAAATCTAGAATGTATTTTGACGACTGAATTTACGCATGAAGCAACCATGCTTTAAGTTGTTCTAAGAAGGTGAAGTTAATTCTCTATTAGGCATCTTTGCAGTGTGTGTGTGTGTGTGTGTGTGTGTGTGTGTGTGCCAAATAAGGAAAAATATTTGATGGATGTTGTTTGGGCACAATGATTTTGTTATGGACGGAAACTGAACAATGTCCTGATTTGTTATTTTAGTTCTTTGCATTGTGTAAGAAACGATAATCTCTGTTAACTGCTGTGCTGAGGTACCAGATTTAGTACCTTTGTAAAGGTCATGATTTTGGTTATTGGTATGAGAGATGATGAGTAATAACACAATCTGGTCTAGTTGTCTATCTTCTTGTACTCTACCGTTAATTAAAGAAAAGTAAAAAAATATCTAGAGATTCTGACCTTGAAGAATTGAAGTGTTACATTGCTTTAGTTGACTTTTACTGATAAATA
>JARBDR010000351.1:130597-155597 GCA_029721355.1 Tegillarca granosa | reverse complement strand
TAATAATAGTAATGTAAAATACATGAATAGATTTAATACTGTATGTTCGTCTTCATATTAATTCATTTGTCATATATTTTTTTAAAGTACATGTACATTTTTTAAAATAAAAATAAAAATATATATATATTCACGACACAACTGCCCTTAGTTTTCTTGAAGAAAGTGGTAATTTTATGAAGAAATTTAGAAACCTTGCTACCAAGTTCTAAGCTGTATAAACTATGTTCATAAACGCTTTTGAAGATTAACGTTATAAATTATGTCGACAAGTGTTGTTTATATTAATTAGCCGCAACAACATCTTTTTGACCTTTAGCTGATAATTGCCACTGCCCAGAATGACCCATGTTTGATAGTTGGATGTATTTTTGTTTTTATTAACATATCAAAATTCAATCCAATTTTTGAAAATATTTATAACGTATATCTCACAATTTACACCAAAACAACCTCCATCACTGTGGGTTAACATTTAACAATTTACTCTCCAACTCATGATCACTGTAAAGGTTTTAGGTACATACACTTGAATAGGGACAATTCCCAATATACGTAGTTAAACGGGGGTATCTGGGTGGATGGATCGATTGGTTGGGACTGTAAATTATTTCGCAGAACTTTTGCTCCTTGTCTGAATCTATGTTATGAAAAATAACAATATAGGCAGCAACTAGCATGTACAATTTATCTGAAGATTTTCTAATTAAACGTGCATTAGGTCTGTTATAAAAATTTTCTGAAAAATTCGATATACACGTACCTTATTTTTTAAATTATATAACTAACATTAAAGTTGCAATTCGTGTGCAAACCCAAACGGAACAACTTACACCTAAGGGAACTGAGTTATATAAGAATCATATAAAATTGAAAACTAATTCTACAACCAGTTGCTCTCAGCACTGGCCATCCTATTAATTCTACAACCAGTTGCTATCGGCTATGACCATCCTACTAATTAATATAATTCTACAACAAGTTGCTCTCGGCTCTGACCATCCTACTAATTCTACAACCAGTTGCTCTCGGCTCTGACCATCCCACTAATTTTACAACCAGTTGCTCCGGGCTTTGACCATCCCACTTATTTTACAGCCAGTTGCACCGTGTTTTGACCATCCCACTTATTTTAAAGCCAGTTGCTCCTTGCTATGACCATCCCATTAATTTTACAGTCAGTTGCTCCTTGCTATGACCATCCCATTAATTTTACAACCAGTTGCTCCGGGCTTTGACCATCACACAAATTTTCAAGCCAGTGGCTCCGGTCTGTGACAATCCCACTAATTTTACAGTCAGTTGCTCCTTGCTATGACCATCCTATTAATTTTACAACCAGTTGCTCTCAGCTCTGACCAACCTATTAATTCTACAACCAGTTGCTCTCGGCTTTGACTATCCCACTTATTTTACAACCAGTTGCTCCGGGCTTTGACCATCCCACTTATTTTTAAAGCCAGCTGCTCCGGGCTTTGACCATCCCACTTATTTTAAAGCCAGTTGCTCCGGGCTTTGACCATCCCACCTATTTTTAAACCAGGTGCTCCGGGCTTTGACCATCCCAATTATTTTTAAAGCCAGTTGCACCGGGTTTTGACCATCCCACTTATTTTAAAGCCAGTTGCTCCAAGCTTTGACCATCCCATTTATGTTTAAAGCCAGTTGCACCGGGTTTTGACCATCCCACTTATTTTAAAGCCAGTTGCTCCGAGCTTTGACCATCCCACTTATTTTATAGCCGATTGTTCCTGACTCAGTTCATCCCAGTTATTCTACAGCCAATGACTTTGTGTACCACACGATCTTCAGTTATCAGATATTTCTTTTGAAAAACTTTTATCTATACAAATTAGTCGAAGGTTAAATTTTATTACACATGTTGTACAATATAAAATCACATGTTGCTAAAAGATAACTTCTGTATCAAACTAATTAACAACAAACATTCAGTTAAAATCAATGTCAAAATGCAAATTAATTCAATCATAAAAACTATTATCTAATATTGATAAGTTTTATCTCGAGAATACAATGCCTATTAACTGCGAGATCCACAAAACGAAACTTATCAACGCCTAGCTTCTATTGCTTCTCAACTTCAGAAATGAGAAAATTATATTTCATGCCATTTTTATTTTGCAACTACGATGGCCTTTAAGGGACACGAGGAACACACGATTTTATGAATTGTTATATACATGTTTTATTATCGTTCTGTAGGTTACAACGTGTTAAATGTTTGAAGAACGTTCTGGACACCGTAGGAGCGCCGTATAATTTATTATGTGGTCCATAAATACACAAAATACGCTATTTATTATGAAGAGTGCGCTGTATTTTTTAATCTGTCCCGTAGGGGCCACCTTATATAACATCGTCACTGTTTATAAATCTACCACAAAAATCGATTCTTTGTTATAATTCAATTTTGATTTAAATTACACGAAGCCCGTATGTGATGTCTTAGAAAATGGTTAAGTTAAAGAGCTTATTTTTATTTTATCGCTGAGGCAGTAATTGCCGAGAGTACCGTTTCCATTAACTCAAGTCGTGTGCTAATGCATTTTATTGCTCTCATTCTATCAATTAGCACTAAAGCCCTGTAAAAGCTTATCTCTTTTTATTGATTGTATACATTTTGCTTTTACTCGTGTACTATAAAAACAGCTAATATTTTAAGCTCTTAAGCCCACAACATCTAGGGATGGTGGTAGAAGATTTCCATTTTTGCCATGTTAATTTTTTTTCGGAAGTGAGCAAAAATTAGCTCGAATCGCATAACCCTGCCTATAAGATTCACTGATGTAGTACTTGTTTGATGTGAAGGCATCAATGTGTATGTTATTCAGTTATGTGTATGTTATGTAGATCAGTCTATATTAGATTGATGGTTTCTCTTTACACAGAAATGCTCAAAAATCACGATAGAATGGTATTCATTTCAAAGCAAGCACTTTGTTCATATGAAGCTTCTCCAATCAGATACATTGTAAGAGGAAATGGCGCTGAACCTTTTCTAAAAATTTCCAAAAGCTATGTAAATTACAAAATTTTCTGGTAGTTTTTCGTATGATTCCCTTCACGGTAAAATATTTTGACTTACATAAACTAAGATAAACTTTTTTAATAATCAATCAGCTGGTTTAGTTTACGGGCTAAAGGATCTTTGTACATTTGGACTCTGAAATAAAAGGAAAAAAAATGTATTTTTCAAAAAGCTGATGCAAACAACAGAAAGAAATAACAAACATACAACAAGCTTGAACAAGAAAAAAGAGAACTTTACACATAAGGTAAAATGATTTTAAAAAATCGTCGAATATATCATGTCAAAATGGGCCCATTTCTGTAGTTAAAGTAGTATGGATGTACTAAATGAAGACCAAAACAAATCTAATTTTACAAGTGGTTTAAAAAATACTTTGAGATAAATTAAAGGTACACCGGCAAAAACAAAAACATAGATAAATTGAATTATATCACAATGGTCTGATAACACTATCCAAAAATATCGAGTTATGGCCCTTGATTCTCTAGAGGGCAACTGCATTCGGGATGTTCACGGCTGTAGAAAACTTGGTTGCTTTATCATTTGTCTATTAAATGTCTGGTGTATTAGTTTAAATACATCGATAGCTTTATATTCAAATCTATTTTTTACACAATATTTTTTTTTACCCAAAACTATTGTATAAACTAAAAAGATGCGTATGCTAAAATGACATTCTGGAAAAAAAAATAGGAAAGCCATTATTTTCAGTTATACCCCGACACATGACAGAAAAACACACAACCGTATGGATACTCTTGGTTCAAGTTAATCCAATCTATAAATAATATCGACTCAGATAAAACAACTTAAGACAAACGGATATGAAGGTGTTATGTTAACGCTTAAAATTTACACAAAATTTCAAACCTAATGGAAGTTAGAAACCAAATGCTTTTAGACTAAACCACGAAAATCAATTAAACCTGTCATTTAGTATTTGTCATATATTATAATATCTGTAAAAGATGAGAGATTCTGGTGGTTGAGGATGGTAAAACTCTTGTAATCCGGTGGTACTTTGATTTAAAGATTTTATCATTTTGGTTTGTTAAACCAATAAACGAAATTGTTTTGCCTTTTGTTATCTTTATTGTAATAGTTGTTTGGCATTTTTGTAGTAATTAGTTTTTTTAATAACGTACATGTTGTCAAAACCTCATGTTAAACACCAATATTGGTTATACTAAGTGCCCATGTGTTTTGCTGTTGCTATTGCCGCTGCTGCTGTTGCTGCTGTTATTGTTGTTGTTCTTGTTTTTGTTCAATATGTGAAAAATAAAAAAGATTATATGACATTTAATTTCAAATAAATCCTCGTATTTTTTACAAACCTTTCATCATCTAATTATTTATTTACAATAAATAACTACATTTATTTAACTTGCAATAAACCGTTAAAAAGCATAAATATTGAATATGAATATATATGAGACAAAACATGGAAACTCAATGAATCAAAAAGCGATTGATAAAGTATTTGGCTCTAGGGACAATTTTACAAATAAAACATGGTTTTATTCTTCGTTTAGAGTCTTGTATTATGTTTCAATGGTTCTATGAATGATATACACCACCCAGGAATCAGAAATCTTAACCCGATAAATCACGACGTTACATCGACCTTCATATCACATCTCAATTGTTTGGCTTCTACTAACTGAATTCAAAAAATTCTCTTCGGAAATCTTTTTTTTTCGAGAAATTGATCAAATCCCTTGCGTGTTTTAGAACACGGCTTCAGTAATACAATACACGCTTTGTCCCAATACAAGTTTATTTCATACGCACGATGCACGCGATTTGATAAATCATATCACGGCGTCAGGGAAATTATTTTATTGTATAATGCACAATAACCATAGACGAGGCATAAAGAATTCGTTTTATTATAAGATTTACAAGAAGAGATATTGAATGTAATTTGCCAAACTAAATTGATTTTACCAGTGAATGATTCAAGTCAAAGACGTTTTAACAATGCTTAACTGTCAGTAGTATAGATTGAACAAACGCCAATATTTGAATTTTAATCATTAAAATATTTAATTTACTGTAAATAAATTTTCATCAAATTCCCGTGTGGTTTTACTGCAATGTTCTGAAAGAGAGAGAGAGAGAGAGAGAGAGAGAGAGAGAGAGAGAGAGAGAGAGAGAGAGAGAATATCAAAGCATTATCACTTATCGTATTATTTGTTTTTATGCATATAATTAGATAAAAAGCTTTCCAGGAAGAAGAGTATCTCCTAGTTGGTTTTTAACAATAAATCCATATATGGCGTACGGATTATGTAATACTTATCAAAAGGAAAAATACAAATGTCAAAAATAAATAAATAAATAAATAAATAAATAAATAAATAAATAAATAAATAAATAAATAAATAAATTAATTAATAAATAAATAAATAAATAAATAAATCAGAATTAAAAGATCATTAAAAAAATAAAATAAAATAATTTTGTGTGTTATGTTAATGTATCCGGGTAAGCAAACAATAAAGTTGAGGGTTTTTTTATTATTAATATTATAGGGATTGACAGAAGTTTTGTTTGAAAATTGTATATGTTTACTTTCCACCTGTGTGTTTTTAAGAAATTAAAAAATTTACAGAAGTGAATAAATAATAAAAAACATTAATTTGACGACAGGTATATAAAACATTATTTAATTTAAATTGCAAAAAGAAAAAATTAAGACGTGGTCAACGGTTTGCAAATGACCTCTGGAGCCATCATGAATTCCACACTTCACCGAAAAAACTGAATAATAATATGCAATAGCTCTAAATGATAAGTTTTTCGTAAAAATGTCGCAAATATGGTTACGATATATTTCAATACAGTTAATTTGTTTTAATTTGTTTAAAAATTTTAAACAACTTTCTTTGAATTTGCATCTTCAAAAATTATTTTTGCGATTTTAAAAATTTTATAATTGTTTTCGCTATGCTAAACACGCTGTTTTTTGACGTCAAAGAAATAAAAAATCACAAAGTTTGATTGGTCGACATTGACGTCAAAATAGAACGTTTTTTTCCGTGTGATCAATTTCATTTGTCACATAGCTATCCTTTTTATCCAAACTTACAGAAATAGAAATAGAAAACAAATAAAGACATTTCATATTACGATACCACAAGTACAAGATTTTTTTGTATTTATATTAATGCCGAAAATTGTAAAGTAACACGAAAAGCGTTTAGCCGTTTTTATAATCGTCATTATTTTTAATTAAATATTTCTGATAAAAATAAAAAACAAAATAATAATATCGAGAAAAAATATTTATCGTTTTGATATTTAATTAATTATATTTTTGAAAATTTCTTGAAAAGTATAGTTTTCATGATTATTCTAAGGTAAATTTATAAGTTATACAAATATTTAATACTACTTGTATTAATTTCTTTCTTTCTTTTTAAAAGTACAATTGAAATTGGATACCCTCATTTTCTTAATCAGGAAATTTTCCGACATGTAACAAAAATTAACATAGTACAAAATAATAGCTATCAAAATACTGAGCAGTGAAATAATGAAACTTTTTCCGCATGTAAGAATCAACAAAGGCAATGTTAATTTTAAATTTTAAATGCATATGACGGTTTCATGTCCGCATTCGACTGACCAACGACCAAAAAGCTCCTCCATTAATCGATTTTTTCTAACTTTAGTATTGACCAATCAGATCAAAAAGATCTATTTTATGTTTGAATGGTAAAATAATTCTCATTGACCAATCAGATTACAGACAGCAATTTTTGACCGGTAAATCGTTCCCTTAGACCAATCAGATCATAGACAACAAATTTTGATTGGTAAATCGTTTTCTTTGATCCGATTGACCAATCAGATCACAGACAACAACTTTACGTTTGGTTAATAAATCGTTCTCAACACATCCTTTGTAAACAACAATCTTTTAGAGGTGATATGAGTAGTCTTTTTAGTATTTTACTACTCAAGTGGCAAATAAAAAATACATTCCATTGGTTACAAATAAAAGGTAGAGAAATATAGGTTTTTGAAAAAGCCACTTGTTTAACGGAAAACGTCTAGACGAATATGACTTAATGCAACGGCTCGAAGATTACCGTTCTATGTTGAAAAAATCATGTAACATTGCATGATTTCATCTAGGATATACTTGTATTTATTTTCAATTTCTCTTGCTCGCTCCTTATTCCAATTAAATGGTCACTTTTAGAATCGATGCTGACAAACATAGCGTCCAGCTATAACCCTGTAGGTTTGGAATATCACTCAAGGAATATACTTATTATTTTCTGTCATTTATACTATTCTAACAGGGTTTTATTGTGTTATCAAACAAAATAATTCTCAAATTTTATAGGATATCAAAATCAAGTACATGTATTTAAAGGCATGTTGACAATTGAAGAAAGCAAATTGGGGCAGTATATAAAGAATATATGTATTAGCTAAAGTTTTTTTAACATATAACTTTTTATTGTTTAACCAAAACACTGTAATATCAAAAATGTTCGTGGGTGATTAAATTTCTCTTTTTTCGTAGGTAAGTAAAACTTACTAAATTAAATGTGAATGAATGTTTTTCATCCCTTCCCTTTACTGTTTTCTGTTTTCGTAAAATTCAATGCCACAAAAGTTTTCCCGATAAATTTTTCTTAAATAACAAAATTACGAAATTATAACTAAAAAATGTTATTATAATATGGTTGATCTTGGACTTTGTTTGAGAAGCATGTATTTTTTTAAATAAATAAAATACCATAACAGTGTTTATTAAACTCATACTTTAAATCTACATTTTGGTTCAATAGTTTATTCTTGCTGTATCTGGATATTTCAAACTAGTGTTATGATTCCATTTTTTGTAGAGAAATATTTAGTTAGAAATATTAGTATCGGAAATGCTAATATGCTGCATAGCAACCGACAACCCACTGTTGTTACCCGCAGAAATTCAAATGACATAACGGTATGTTTCTGTCAATAGCTAGTATTGACTACTTGGCCAAATCATCGAGATAAATGAAACTTTGATTAATCGACTTCAATTAGCCAAGTAATATTTAACACCCTGAATGAGAATGATTTCTAATTAATCCCATGCTGATATATATTCTCTTTGATTAATTGTATAATAAATCTTTGAATTGTATTTGTCTAATTTACATATTGTTCGGTGATATAAAAGCCCGCGAATCTGTGATACAGTACAGACAGAGGCCTTTAGTGCTTTATAGCGCTTTAAATTAAAGAGGGAGGATGAAAATAAGGTTTATTTTTAAAATATAAATGCATACATGTACATGTATGTCGCAACCTAGAATACGTGCTTGTACAGAAGAGAAGTTTAAGTTGTGTGTGTGTGTGTGTGTGTGTGTGTGTGTGTGTGTGTGTGTGTGTTAATATAGATGTAGAAAGATATATTTCCTAACAGAATTGTCACAAGTATTCTATCTCAAGTAATTAAAAAGGATCAAATACCGCAACAGAAATAGTAATTATAACAACAACAACAACAACAACAACAAACAAGAAAAACAGTACAGAAAAACAAATAAGAATTAAAAATCATTAACAACGGTAATAATAATAATAATAATAAGTTTTTATATTTTATATTTACAGTATTGATAACAAGATTTTATGTATGAAATGTTGAGGAAAAAAATATAAATCAGAGAATCCCACACTTATATAAAATGCAGAATTGAAACATAAGTGATAGTTTTCGTGCATGCATAAGAAAAGCTTCGGTATTCTGTCAAAGATTTCCCTATAGTTGATTGGTTCCTGTTAAATGTCACGTGATATTTACAGTGAGGCTGAACAAAATCCGATATCGATGCTGTATTATATAGCCACTATGCAGTATTATACAAGTGTATATACAAATCATAGTTAACATGTTTTCTTATAATAGCAGATATAACTAACGCTGGCAACAAAGAGTGAAGACATGCATGCACGTGATTAGCGCACACACATAAATATAGGTGTCTATTCTAGAGCAGTAATTAGAAGAACATCTGCTGAAGATATATATTATAATAAAACAAAGAAGTAAACACAGATAGATTTAGTAGAAGATCGCATGTTAGAGTTTGATTACGGTCATTTCTATTATCTAAATGTCTGGCCAAAATAATTGTGTTTCAGAAGGATTACTATGTGGACAAAAGGTGAACAATTTAAACCATGGGATCCCTACTTCATCTGGAGAGGGGTGTTACATAGAACATCATAAACTCCAAAATGATATAGCACGCTTACGGAAACATTTATATGTATTTAATGCCGCTTTGGTAACACTTTTTATAGTCATAATAACAGTTATTACAATTTTCTTTATAAAACTTGGATATGATATTGTTAATCATTCACATAAGCCAAAAGTTGGTGAGGAAATTTACAAGATACTGGAACAGGAAGAATTGTGTATTCCATGTGATGATATGAGGTTAGGACCTAGTGTGGAAGAAAATAGAATGTTAGATCAGTTTAAAAGAAAGAAAGACCCCGATCTGGAAGATGAACAGTGTTGTATACAAACTCCTAAACAGTTAATGTCATCTCTACAAATGGTATGTACACACACACACACACACACATACACACACACACACACACACACACACTCTCTCTCTCTCTCTCTCTCTCTCTCTCTCTCTCTCTCTCTCTCTCTCTCTCTCTCTCCATTTGGACATTTAATTATACATTTGGCAAAGTATTTATGGAATAAACAATCACTACAAAACGACACATTGTTTGCTTACTCTTTTTTAAGTCAAATCTCAAATTTGAGTTTTAAAAATGAATCGTGGATGAAATTGGAATTGCCAAAGGTCTATAGGACTCCAAAAAGCTCATTTTGACAATGCTCATTGTTTTTACATGCGATTAGAACAAATCTTGATAAACTAATCTATTATCATCACTGGTATTGCTTTAAAATAACTAGACTCAACCCTTTAAGAGTCTAAGAAAATTTTCAAAACTATCTATGTAACTTTTAGTAACTGGTATATTATAATACGACTCAGCGAATATACATACTAGCATACATCGAGTAGAAGAAAATCGTCCATTATTTGACTTTTGTTAAAAATTAGTTTCGAACAATTTATGAATATTTTGTCATTAACCATTTTTAAATGTATTTCATAAAATACATTCAAAAATGGTATATAACAATATCACTATATGGAATTTAAAAATGTACCAAAATCCCTGTGTATATGAGGATTATAGAATCTGTCTAAGATGAGAAAGGTCCCCCTTTTTTGGTTTGATGAATTCGTTTATGCTAAACCAGTTCATTTATTGACGAAAGACAATAGTTACCTTAGTCGGTGAAACCATCAAAATACAAGATTATAACTCAATCTTACATATATATAAAATATACCATTTATAACGAAATTAACACAAAAACCACAATTCACACTCCGACCAGTTAGTCATTCATTAATTGGTGAACCAACAATAACATTATATTATACACAATCGTGCACTTTAGTTTTATTTCCCTTTGTACTTATTGGCAATCAATATTTGTTACCTGGTTGTAATTATGCGAAGATACAGTGGACACTTAAATACTTCTAAAGAATCAATGGTAATATTTGTCTACCAAGTTTAACATATACGAGGACTTTCTTTCTTCGATATTGAAAAATGTGTTTGATATACATGTAGCTAAATCACCTGCACAAAACTTTCAATTATTAGCGACATAAAACTGTCTCATTTATATGACATTGGTGCGATGTTCGAGATAGATCTACATTTTATATTTTAATCAATCGAAAGTCTAAGGAAGTTTTTTTGAAATAATGATAACGTCTAAGGAAGTAATTTAAAGAATTTTTTTTCTATCTCTAGCAAACAACAAAAGTTAAGGCAAAGCATTTACCTTAAAAAATAAAAATAATAAAATAAATAAATAAATAAATAAATAGATAAAGAAATAAATAATCAAAAACCCCGCCACTTTTCTTTACTCTCTTAAGTCTTATTGCGTTTACTAATATCAATATTCAAACTAGCTCTAACGCTGTTATTTTCAAAATAAAATCATGTGCTACTTTTGAATTGAATCATTTTATAAAAGAAGCACATGAAATGTAAATAATTAATAGAGAAAAAATTCTACTATGTTACATTTAAACAGCATAAAAATTATAGTTTTTTCAACAGAGCATATATCAATAATGTTACTTTATATTTTTGTGCATTTCGTATTATGTGTGTGCGTTAACGTACTAATGTAAAAAAGAGATATTTCAGGAAATTTTATAAAAATTAAATTTGTTGCCATAGAAACAGTATATGTACTTGCATCATATTACACCAGTACTTAATGAAGCAATATTATAACATGATACTCAAAATTTCATCAGAGATATAATTACAATTTACACGAAGATATAAAATCTGGGATTTGTTCCAAATTTTTGTTTTATATAATCATTCCTAAAATTGCCACAAATTTGAAAAAATCCCTTTTCTAAACCACCTTCTAAGTGTCCATACAAGTATATTGACAATTTTTATCTCCTTTTCTTATACTGTTTAATAGGTGGTAGGTTGAGGCTTCGAACCCTGGTTGGGTCATGCGTAGGACCATAAAATTTGGAATCATCTGATCACCTTGTATCAGTATAAGGAGAGTAAGAGTAATTTTTTAATTCGAAGTGATGTCCAAAGAATATGAATCTAAAGCAATTAAATAAGCTTGCCATTTAAATTTCCGTAACCACTAATGTCTCGACGCCCTGAGTTCCAGAAAGTAAGTAAAACACAATCCCACATCTCAAGCAACACGAATATTTTTAGATTGACCTTTAGTTGATTATAAAGCTGCCTTGTCTTAAAGAATTGTTAATGCGACATTAAAACCATTATAATTCGATTCTTAGAAAACACAAACACGAATATTTTTAGATTGACCTTTAGATGATTATAAAGCTGCCTTGTCTTAAAGAATTGTTAATGCGACATTAAAGCCATAATAATTTGATTCTCCGAAAACACAAACACGAATATTTTTAGATTGACCTGTAGATGATTATAAAGCTGCCTTGTCTTGAAGAAATGTCAATGCGACATTAAAACCATTATAATTCGATTCTTAGAAAACACAAACACGAATATTTTTAGATTGACCTGTATATGATTATAAAGCTGCCTTGTCTTAAAGAAATGTCAATGCGACATTAAAACCATTATAATTAGATTCTTAGAAAACACAAAAACGAATATTTTCTTTGATTACCCCTAAAACCATAATATTGTCGCAAAAGATTTTAATGCGACATAAAAAAAATCACAAGTTGATTTTCCGGAACCACGGTGCATAATGTAACTTTTTGATAAAACATAACACTACGGTAAGAACATCATATGTTTGTTAATCTCAGTGTTTGATTTAGTAAGCGATTCTGTATATCTAAAACCAGAAGATGGAAAGAAACTCTAAGTTAATGTTTAATAATGAAATCTGTAACAAGATAACAATTTCATCTCTATGAATGTTGGCTTAGTAACGTGATTTTTAATAAAAAATAATGTTTATACAAACACTTGTGTTAAATTTCCTTGCCTACGGGTACCGTTACTGAAATAAGCTGATTCCCCTCTACGTATTGATAGTCCATATAAACTTAATCGTGATACATGTATTTCGAAATCCTATATGTTTGATGTATGTCAAATGAGATTTGTTTCGCGTGAATTTTTTTAATATAGAACAGTTAGATATTGTACAACAACTACAGACATCCATGGCTCGAAAAAACACTGTAACTCAGAACTACCTGGGGTAAATAAACCAAATTAAATAATAATAATAATAATAATAATAATAATAATAATAATAATAATAATAATAATAAAATCAAATAGATTACAAGGATACAGTATTATATATATATATATATATATATATATATATATATATATATATATATATATTTATATATATATATATATATATAATTATTATTATATATTTTGGAAGGGGGGAATTTGTAATTTAAGAATATCTGTCGGAGAAAATTTCCTTATATATTTTGCGAAAATAAAATACAATTTCGGTATGTCTAATTTTTTCGTTGACATTTAATTTGGTTAATTTACTAACCCCAGGAAATTCTGATTTAAAGTGGTTTTTTTCGAGCCATGGATGTCTGTAGTTGAATTAACACATAATATTTACTTTTTAGATTTTTTTAAGTTTGTTATTACAATATCTAACTGATCTTTCGAAAAAAAAATCATGAAATTAACGTTGTAGATTTGGAAACGTGAGTTTTTTTGTATAATACTTATACAGACATCCCAACAGTAGTGTTCGATTCTCGTGATTTACTTTTTGTAATATTTTTAATACATATAATTTTCATGTGTTGATATTCGATTCAAAAATATTTCCTATAACAGCCTTTAAAGGTATAATCCTAAAAAGTGATCGTTTATATAAGCTCTTAATATACATTCAATACATTCAAAAAATGTTATATATACATGTATCACAAATACAAACATAAAATTTTTATGTGCAATATGTGCACATTTCGGGAAATCATTCCTTATCAGTGACACTAGGGACCGAAAAGGTTAATAGATAAAGAGCTTAAGCTCAAACCAAATAGTTGAAATTAATGAATCTAAAGTTCCAAAATTATATGAATCCAAAACCAGCTAAGGAATGCTTTGCATGAAGGAACAAACCATAGTTTTAATAAATTAAAAAAATTAAGACGACTGAAAATTTGCTAATTGGTATATTTTCTGACAGCACAAAGTACTTCCTACTGAGTTATGGATACCCTCGGGGAGGTTACTCCACCAGCAGCGGTACCCTCTCAGGGTTAGTAAATATATAACACAAATACCAAATTTTGATGTGCCATATGTGCACATTTCGGAAAATCATTCCTCATCAGTGACACTAGAAACTACTATTGTTATACATGTGTCATTCGTATTAGTAAACCCGAATGAGAACATGTCCCGATTATCAATAATTTTCTAACAGTTTTAGTAATAATAAAAACAATAAAAGTTAAAAAGAAAAAAAAAAACTTGCAGAATTTACAACCAAATTATCCAATATTACAACCAAAGTTTTATCATCTCCGATTTGAATGGATCGCAGATATTTATTTTCAAATAAATTTGACAAGACACAGTACAGTAAGTGTTATTATACAGAATAAAAATAATTCTTAGCTGCATTAAGTTTACCATTATCTTTAAAAAATTCTAAATCAATACAAATTGGTTGTTATTAAGATCTGTTAGATAAATATTTGAAAAGTTCACTCTTATAGCCATAATAAATGAAATTCTTAAAAGATTGGGGCAACTCGACCAAATGTAAATTATTTGCATGGCGCATGCGCGGAAGTTCTACATGTTTGTAAACTGTGGAGTCGGCAGAAAGTAAGTGTTCGTGCGAGAACAATCGATTCTGCAAAGAAACTCGATCAAGGACCAACTGAGACAAACTAAATCCATGGTTTTGAATCGGCTAAACTCAGATGAATAAAAATAGTTGTGAATAAAGAGTCAGTTTGGATTGGATACACACGACAAAGTGGCCACATTGCTCTTGAACGTATGCTCTTTTGCTGCGTTGACTTGGTATCGATAAAGAATCAAGTAATCAAGTTTCTAAAATTAGATCTTTGGTAGATTAAAGTAGCAGAATGTTTCCCGTGAAATTCAACGGAAGTAAAGGTTTTGTCATGGAACCAAGTATTACATTTTTCATGAGAGTCGTAGTTAAAAAATTTACCGTTTATATATTATGCATTGGAAAACTTATTGCAGCTTTGAAGGTTCAAAATATTGTTTAAACACAAAGGTTTTGCAAACTGCTACCAATACAGAAGCCATTTCAAAAAATTTAAGTAACTATTTCACTTCTATCTAGTATTATTGAAATCAAACAAAGTTAATAAAATGTTGATAATTTTTGAAGTACTTAAAAACGATTTTAAAAATGTCCAATAACATACATCTTTCAGATCAATTTCTAAATAACAACTAGTTAAATGTAACTTCTATTCTGTTACTCAATTATCCTCTGAAATATAAAATATTTAGTGTCCTTTCAACTTAATCAGATAGTGTCGCCTTTTACTCAGACGTATTTGTTTTTTTTTTTTTGTTCTTTGGTGTAGTATGTAGGATAAAATGAAGTTTGGTATTGATGATGCAGCACGATATATAGAAATGTAGTTACTAATGTTGGAACATACATTGATAAATCAAGAACAAATTTGTATGATATTATCGGAACATCAATACATTTTTAAATATTTACACTGTAAGTTTAGAAATAATAAAGAGCTCGAGTTAAAAACAAAAACCACTCAAACATTCATGTGCCAATCAATCAAACAGCAGTATATTTCAAGGAGTTTCGTTGAGAAGTGCTGCTTCTAAATGTTTAGGCACCAATATGATATTTTGACACATATACTGCGGGGAACCTTCGAGATTTTATATATATATATATATATATATATATATATATATATATATATATATATATATATATATATATATATATATATATTCATTTGCCTCGTGGAATTTCCATAGCTGCAAGCTTGAGAGCCGTTGTAGTTATTACTGACAATGAATGCCAAAAAAATTTGTCACTCCGTGTATGAATACATATAAAATGCAATACACAGTCCGGAACTACATCATCGTAGGTAAACAAACATGACTGTCACGTCACATTTGTTTACATTCGAGACGAGACTGAAAAACACATTTACGAGATATTACAAAGTAAAATCAAAGAAATTAATATAATAATATTTTGATAACATATATAGGCACCTGGCTGATATTCACCGTAATATTGACATTGTGAGAGACAGAGTGGTGTTTTTGATTGCCTGTTGAAAGAACAGACAACAACAGATCAGTCAAAACCATCAAACCACAAAAAAATTTTAACAATCAGATCTTAAAAAAATTCTTCCTACCTTGACAAAGCTGCTACATCCCCTATTATTTTGAGACAATGTGTAATGGTACAACTTGTCAATCAATTTTGTGTCTCGCGGGATGTAAATTTCAAGTGATGTAAATTTCAATTGGAATTAGATTCACGCATGTATGCCACATCCAGTAAAAATTGTCCGTTTCACATGCTGAAAAATCATCTACATGCTTTTAATCAATTTACACGGGATACAATAGGAACTCCTCAAAAGTACAATACATGGTTTATAAGTACTACACAACTCCTTGCTAACCTTAAAACGATAATTTTCAAAACTTTGAGAGATATTTGCACCATACCAGGCGTAAAGAATAAGTATACTTCTCACTGCTTTGCTGTCTACATTTGAATGAAACCGAGTATGAAGCTCGGCACATTATGATAGAGTGAATCTCAACCTAACAATGTCGACATTCCAGAAGAAAACTCTCGGTAAATCCCTGTCTACTCACATATCACAGATTCGAAACCCACATGCTTGGCCATTGAAAATCATCCCTCAGCTACAGTTCCCCCCTTCCCGTTTCAGATTCACAAATTTCACTTTGAACATTGAGCCAGCAATTTTTTACTCCAAACTTCTTTGCAAATTGAAATAGGGCCACACAGGTGCACCTGATTTTCGACTGAAATATAGTCCACAAATAACAACACATTTATCGTTGATATGCAATATTCATATATATTATTTATATCGAGTATTCTAAAAAAGTCATTATGTTAATGAAAAATCGAGAAAATACCATCAAAATACCTGATAACACTATAATTTTTCAAACCAAAACTCCCCTTTGTTACCCCACATTAGAAATATTGCGGATTTTTAATGTGTCGTTCTCGGTCTTAAATTCAGCTGTTGCGTCTACTGGACACACCCGATGTACATGTGTTATAGATGGGAATTTTTTTTCTTACAATAAATGAATAATTTTTAAAAAAAAAATATTAAACGAAAATATAACAATTGAACTGTTTTAAAATGATGTTCATTGTCATTATGAAGGCAACAACTTTGCAAGCAAACTGTTCATAATGCGCTAACGCGCGTTATTCCGTTTGCTTGCAAAGTTGTTGCCTTCACACTGACAATGAACACCATTTTAAAACAGTTCAATTGTTAAATAAACGAGAGAGAGAGAGAGAGAGAGAGAGAGAGAGAGAGAGAGATTAAACTAAAATCACGTGCCTGACACACACACACACACAAACACACACACATATATATCGAGAGAGAGAGAGAGAGAGAGAGAGAGAGAGAGAGAGAGAGAGAGAGAGAGAGAGATCTAACTGAAAACATGTGCCTGACATTCTCCAATGCTGTAAAAATCAAAAAAAAAAAAAAAAAAAAAAAAAAAAAAAAAAAAAAAAAAAAAAAAAAAAAAAAAATGATTTATGAATAAAACAAGCACATAAAAAACTATATTATGATTACTTATGACAGAAATTCTTGTAATAATGCGCCATTAAATACATTAAGATTAAATGTAGCCGTTTTGTGTCGATGTGCATCGTTTAAATAAATCACTATTTAACAATGTTCCATTTACCAGACAATGGCTACCAATACAAGGACATATTTCTCTTTTTTAATTCAATTATTAACGGTCGTTTGATTGTGTTAATTTTACTACAGATGGCATTGCAATTAAGAAGACTCTTGCAGTAATTATGTCAATGAATGCTCATTTTGACATTGAAATATCTAATCCGGCTAGAAAAGAGGATAAGCCATATACCCCTAAGGAAGTTTTTGAAATTAACATGGTTGTTATAGCAACATATTAGCAATTTACAATATAGTCAGAGCGTATTCGCTCAATTTTTATATCTGTGGGCGCTATCACTAAAATTGCCACCGTAGTAATTATGTTTTGTGCTTTATTGGACTTTTAAAGGTTGGATACTATTTTCCAAACTATATGCAACGCGCTTGGTACATGCATTTGATACTTTCAATGCGACGGAAAAAAACGAGCATTATTGCAGCTATTCGCGACTAAAAATGTTAAAAATATAATAGCTGATATAAAACATTAAATTAATGTAAAATTAGATATTATCGAAAATTTTAAACAACGGCTAAGCTGAAAATCACATTTAAGTTACAAATAAAAGACTGAATAAAATTTGATGAAAATTCTTTTTTTTTATTTAAACAAGTTTAGTTTGAAATTTTATGTCTACTGACATCCGACTTGATATTGCGGAATAAAAAGTATCCCTTGTTGGTGCAACAAGAGGAAGCAATATAATCTAGATTTAGAATGCGTGCTCAAAAAGTTCGGCATTTTTCACTTACTTATGTCTATTCGTAACAGGAAATCGCTATACGCATTCGTAAGGTAAAACCACGACCTAGATAATGTGTTACCTGACTTTCTTCTTTTTAAGTAGTTTTGTAATGCATACCAATTTTTCTTGTTTTGCCATTGTTTAAAAACGTTTATCAAGATAAAACGCTATGAAATAAGTTCAGAATTTGAATTTAATATTGTTGATTTTTCATACTGTAATAAATCATAACATTTTGTATTGATTGCTATAATGTTTTCGGTTTTTTCAGAGCACTATGCACAATTTTTGTGAGCACATTGTTTAGCAATTATTCTTACCCACCAAATGAACAATGATCAACAGTACAAAAAATTATCTAAACAAAAGCGCTTCTTCGTTGCATTATATAAAAATTTAAGTGTTTCTGGTCATGACAAATTGCTTTATACAATATATATACAATGCTTACATTTGAGATGTTCTGTGCTGTGCTGTAAGTTATGGTAGGCGAACAGAATGGTCTGGATTTTTTTTCTGTTATAAAAATTACATACTTTAAAATAAAGTTTAACCAGAATGTCTTTTGGTTTCAATATGTAAACTTTCCTAGGCCAATCGTAAGAAACCAAGTCATTGAAAGGCTTCAGATCTTCACCATTTTGCGTATCGGAGTTGGAAGATCAGTGTTTTTAGTTTAATGCATTGGAGCTGATTTTTAAACTAGAAGCTGTTAGAAAGGGAATATGAACGATTTTTTGAAAATAATTTGCGTTATTAAATATAATGTTATAATAACACAAACATACCATGTCAAAAAAAAAAAAAAAAAAAAAAAAAAAAAAAAAAAAAAAAAAAAAAAAAAACCACCACCACTACCAACAACAACAACAACAACTTTGAAAACTGTCGAATTTAGTTATACACGTCAACTACCGTCACGGAAGTAAGGCCGAGTGCTCGGAAGGGTAAGTACACCCTGTCTAACTAGCTCATCATCATGTAATATGATGTGATATTAATATGTCTGAGAAACATTCATTATATACAGGTAAGAATGTCACATCGAAAGTTATACGTTTTCATAAAAATAGATTTCAAACACACAAAGATTAAATGTTAAAACAATATCGTACCCGACATGACGAAATGTTAAACACGAATGCAGAAAAATAATTCTGTAAACCACACCCAGTCTGATCGTTATCATAAAACAAACAGATAATTTGAAAAAAAAAACTAATAAGATTGAGAGAAATCTAATCGAAATCAGAGATGTATAGTTTTTATAGAAAAAACCCGATCTTGTTTTTCATTTCATACGAAACTCAGACGTCTCACATCTCAGTTTTTATGAAAAAGGTTTTGATGTGTCTTTTATACCTTTCGATTTTATACAATAGTGATACAAAAATTGAAGTTTTCCTATCACAGCATAGATTTGATATTTTGAGCAGACTTTGTCTTTGGAAACAGTCTGGTTTTCAAATTGAGAGCAGACCTGAGCCATGAAATAAGAAATGTTCTATGGAAGCAGACATATTCCTAAGAAGCAAAACATTCTCTGAAGCAGACGTGATCTATGCAGAGAGCTCCATCCATTACATAAAAGCAGGCTTATTCTCGTGACACAAACATGACCTTTGAAGCAG
Source organism: Tegillarca granosa (assembly GCA_029721355.1). NCBI lineage: Eukaryota > Metazoa > Mollusca > Bivalvia > Arcoida > Arcidae > Tegillarca > Tegillarca granosa. The sequence continues at coordinate 135,598 of JARBDR010000351.1, read as the reverse complement.
ACTTGTTCCACGAAAGGCGTCTCGTTCTTTGGTAGCAGACGTACGCGAGAAACAGATGTATTCTCTGGAAATAGACACAAAATTTGATGCAAACATATTCTATAAAAGATTTGTTTCCTGAAAGCAGATATGTATATATGTACATGTAGTTATTTGAAGGAGATATACTACTTGGAAGCAAACCTTGTCCTTGGAAAGCCAGAATTTTCTGATATTAGTTACTGCGCAAATGCATTGTCAAATTAAAATTTTTAATCTTCAAACTCTTTTAATGAAGCCTGAAAGCCATCAGTTAAGTTAAATTTAAGCTAAAGTTTAATAACATAAATGACCATTTTTGTTGATTTTGAATATGTAATTCAATTGATGTTGAAGTCTGCTTACTTTGGAATAAAGATTATTAACAGTTATGATGTAACAAAACTGCAATAACGTAACGTACCTGTCTAAGAACTTAAACTCTAAAGACAGAGCTAAATGCTCAACAACTTCATTGAAATTTTTAACGATTTTTTTTAAAAAAAAGCCAATCAAGATGAGTTTACTTGAACATAAGTTTTAAGTTCTGAAATGTTAAAAAATTCGGACCGTACCACACACTGGCCTTTAACCTGCGAATTGTCGAAATTTCTTATTCTTGGATATGTCTCTGCTAATAAAGGGAAGGAGGGTCGTTGTCTTGTCATGATAGAGTACAGTAAATCTAGCATCTCGCGTGAAATTTAGAGACAAAACTAACACGAGTTGTCTTGAGTCTAAAACATTTATTATCAATACGTGACAGTCAGGTACCTGTATGTAATTGCAGTTGTTACATCAAAATAAAAATTGTTAATAAACTTATTACTACAGTAAGCAGCTGTCAACATCCTTGTGAAACACTCTAATTTTCAAGTGTTTTCTTACGTGAACCCGAAAAAAATTCGTATTGTGTTAAAAGATACTCGGTTTCTTTGAGCATGCATGCTATTGTATTTATTATAATGATATCGATTTTTGAATTTGCAGTGTGTGTGTGTGTGTGTGTGTGTGTGTGAGAGAGAGAGAGAGAGAGAGAGAGAGAGAGAGAGAGAGAGAGAGAGTACTTTGTTTTTTTCTTACTTATATAAATAAAAATATAAATTTAGAATTTTAGTTTAATTAATTTTCAACTGTTTGGCTTATATTTTTCATCTATCAAATTTTTCGGCCCTTGGTGTCACTGATGAGGAATGATTTTCCGAAATGTGCACATATGGCGCATCAATATTTAACAGGTATTGGTGTTATTTATTAATATTGAGAATTTCCGTAATGAGTGGAAACAAGTTGTCGTTATAACCATATTATTTCCAAACATTTCGGAATGCGCAAACCTTCGCTTGTGTGTTAATTAAACTTTTAGACATGTAGTCCAAACAGAATATATACATGAAAGATGTACTATCAGCGAACAGCGTCATGCTCTAAATTTTTAGTACGAAACTTTTAATATAACTTTTAATTTTTCGATATGGAAGAGAATGTTTTGTTTTTTCGGGATCTACTGATGTAAACGTTTTATTGTTCCAAACAACGTGATACGCTTTAAAACCCGATTGTGATATCGAGAGAAATATAAGTACCAAAACTCCTAGCAAGATAATATAGAAAAATCTGTAAATAACACTTTTCATGAAGTTTAAACTACCAAAAAAACATTTTCAGTCTCGGTTTTAGAGTGTTTCTAAGTGATATCAAGATTCTTTAACGCTCTTTTCATATTTTTTGCAATTTAAAATTGCAAGGTTTATTACGAAGGTTCATTACCTATTTTAAATTACATTAACATGAGAATGTTAATAAGTTTTTAAAACAGAAACCTGAAATAAGTGTAATAGGTAGTTAAATTACATAGCTTTCACAACAAAAAATTCACATTCTCTCTGATAATATGTTTATGATCACGAAAACGCAATAGGTATTAATATCTAATAAATTGTTTTAAGAAATTCGAAGCAGATGTTTAGCTTTCATTCTAGGAATGTGTGTACTTCTCAAATTCAGATGCAGGGTTTGCTTAATGTATAAAAATTTACCTGGTTGCGCATTCTTTTTATGTTTTAATTATACCTTAGGCTCATTGAACCTTAAATGTCAAAACTCACCGTTGCATAAGAATCAAAACACATTAAAACTAGGTACTCTCTCTCTCTCTCTCTCTCTCTCTCTCTCTCAAATTATTGCAATATTTTGTTGCGTACATATGTAGGTTAAGTAAGATTTTTCAAAAATAGCAAAATTCTGAGTCTATTTCTTTTTTATTCCTGTTTGAAATTTTTTGATAATAATAATATAGTTTTTTAAACATATGATTAGTATATGGCATTTAACTAGACATTACAAATCCATACAATATCATGTAATAAAGAATTTCGATTTTGTTTCATTGGACTTTAACTCATTTTGAAATGAGCATTCATCTTACATGCAGATATGTCTTTTAACTGTTTTGTATACACTTAAGAACATGAATAAATAACAAATTTTACATAAATAATAAAGTGTTTTTATACAATGTAGAAAAATGTGAAAGTTGCAGCCCAAGTTAGTCATCAAAAAGAAAAGATAAAAAATTGTCGATTAAACTAAATGTCAGTTCAGTTGTATGTTATTTAAATGAAAAATTATCTCAATTTACTTGTCATAGAAACACGAGTCATTTACAGTTAACCTTAAGCGTATAAGTGTTGAATACGTGGATGTTGAAAATAAAACTATCAAGTAGAATTAAATCAACCATGAATTAGTAACAACATGACTTACTCTACAAAAAGCTAGATCAAAATATTACTTGAAAGCAATGAAAGCATTACTGAAAAAAAATTCTAGAAATACTTTTTTATCAAAAATAATGTTTTGTTATTACAATCTGTACGATTCATTTTCTTAAGTTCTCTCTTATTAGAACGTAATAAATGGAAATCCTAAAAGCTTGGAGCAACTGGAAAAAAATGTTAATTATCAGCTTGGAGCATGCACAGAAGTTCTGCATGTATGTAAACAATGGCGTCGGCAGAAAGAAAACGTGTTTTTGTCTTTGTTCTAAATTCAGCACATGACAGTGGAACCAAGTGTTACATTTTTCATGAAAGGCATAGCTAAGAAACAATGCGCCGTTTATATATAACATATAGAAAAACTGAATGCTGCTTTAACATCTATTATGCCATTGTAAAACAAGCTTTAAATATCAATGGAAGTAGGGAATTTGAAGTAGAGTGAAATATTGGTACTGGCAAATAATAAACCAAGTTAAAGATCTTTTTTAAACATACTAGAGTGAAATATTGGTATATATGCAAAGTCAAATATTCGTTTTATTACTATAGGGAAATATTGGTATGTAATATTGGTATATAATAAGACAAGTCAAAGATCTTTTTTACTTACATCAAAGTTGAATGATGAATTCTGTTACTGTAATCCACTATTTTCCGTAATTTCAATGCTAATTTGTTTCTTTTATAAATTAAGAAATTAAAATAATAATAAATTAATAAATAAATGAATCAATCAATAAATAAATTAATTAATAATTATTTATTATTATAAATATTATGATGTAAAATATCCATGATTCCCTTGTAAAACTAGCAGCTCTAAATACCCATTGAAAGTAGGGAGGTATAGCGAAATATTAGTACATAATATACCAAGTCAAATATCTTTTTTACTTACTAGAGTGAATATTTTATATTTTATTTGCAATAACATAATGCAAATAGCAATTAATTTTTTTTAGACATCGTATGTAATCAAAATCAAACAGAAACCATGTGAAAACCAAGACCATGTGCTAAGCATGTGTTGGGAATGTTAACAAATCACTAAACCAATGGTATGAACATTATGTTGCGTTTGTCTTGCAACATGCAAGGCTTTAAGCCTAAAAACTAAAAACTCCAATTTCTGTATTACTACATGTTTATTGGTCTGAATCCAACTTAAAACTCTCTAAAAATTACAATGTAAATTCAATATATAAGATCATACTCTCTCATACACACCCACCGCACCTGTATCGCACCTGTATCGAACATTAAAGACATTAAAGGGTAATTGAAAAGATTTAAAATAATAAATGTATCCGGTTCTCTGACCACAAGTATAAACATCAATTCTCTCTACTGTCAGGGCAGTTAAATAATCTCTTATCTAAACAGGAGGTTAAATGTTAATTTAATTTTGTGTCGATGCGTGAAGTTGAAATTGTAACACTAATTTTACTCGTAACACTACCCCTTGGGTTTTAAAATTAAAGTTTCCACTACTTTAATAAAAATATTCATGATGTAAAATAAAAAAATGATAATAATTAGATAAAACAAAAAGGAAAAAAAATATTGTCTTTGACTGAAATAATTATCATGGACCCTCTAGAAAAAATCCAGATAAAAAAAAAATTTATTCAACACTGATAAATGGCCATTTTATCAAAATGTGTGAAAAACTTTCTTCCAGTCAAGGAGAAAAGTAACATAAAACTTTTAATGTAGGCGGGGAATAAATTGACTGACACAAGTAAGACGTGATTACATCGACTCGCTCTCAAAAATTAAAAATACACTTTTATTTACACTACATTTTAAAATTTAAATGAAATATAAAACAATGAAAAGGTACAGGCATGATACTAGACATATAATAAAATCAACGATTTCAACCATAAAATACGTGTGATTTTTAATGCTGTAGTATTCTTAGTGTACATTATAAATGAAAAAAATGAAAACTTAAAGAAACTATAAAAATGTATGGGGAATAATATTTCTGCAACTAAACTAAACTAAACATTTATATAAAATAATCACATTACATTATAATTGTTCTTTAATACACATTAATTGTTTTCTTGTACTTCGTTTGTCCCGTTGGAATTTTCTTATGTGTTTTATCAACTAATGTTTTGCATTCTGATGACAAATCATTATAATGAACCCATGAATTGTAAGAATTATCAAAAGTTAACCATTTGACACG
>JARBDR010000351.1:0-130497 GCA_029721355.1 Tegillarca granosa | reverse complement strand
TGAGACTGCTACAACTGAAACATAAAATGTTATTTTACATACATTTATGTATTAGATACCACACCATGTACCTAGATAGTTTATAGTTTCAGTAAAATTCAATCCTTCAAGTAACTGATTTGAAAAACTACCTCAAGTCTGTCAAATGATTGGTTGACATTATATAATATATATTCAAAATGACACTGTTCATATTCTTTTGAAAGCACTACAAAAAATTTTGAACTTGAAAAATTTAATTTTTTTTTTTAATTGAGCTTAGACAAAACATGTTAAGCTCTCAATTAAAAAAAAACAGGATCAGCTGGGAAAACTTAAAAACAATTTTTGTTTGACCAGGCCTTACTCAAGAGTTGCTATCAATTTTTCCACAGAAACATCTCTAAGTAAACCAGCCAAACATATATAAATATATGTAACCAAGCGAAGTTCTAATTATACACCAGTTCTTAATGGGAGAGCCGTAATAATATTCCTGATACACAGTGAAGCCAAATGCTCACCAATGTTAAATGTTGAGCAGGTTTTTTTTTTCCTAAAATTTTTCTCGTCACTAACCTTTCCTGGGAGCTGGACATCTGTGAACCTTGAGATAGTTGTTTGATTTCGTCACTAAGTTCAGCCTCCTCACCCTCACTCATTGTGTCTCTCCTTACTTGTTTGACCTGTTTCTTCTTTTCTGCCTTTTTGTTTCTTATGTTATTATCTTGAGGTTTCAAAACCATCTTGGCTGCAGGAATTTTGGATTTCTTCATCTCTCCTTGTTTCTTCTGCATTGATTTGTTTTCATGCAGTGCCTGGAAAAAAGTAAGTAATAATGAATAAATTAGTACATCAATTTCTTAAACATAAGTTGATTAGTATTCAGTGGTTTTGTTTGCCCAAAATTACTACCGAATAAAGGTAGTTTCCCCTTGAGAAATAAGACTAAAATTTCCCAATTTGACAACTAAAATTCCCCAAAACGCAACAGTGACACACAATTAAATAGTTTAAGTTTAATCCAGTTGTCCAAAACTGTTCTGACATACAAAAAATGTTAGATATTGTCAAAGTTAAATCCAGTTGTGCAAAACTGTTCTGACATACAAAAAATGTTAGATATTGTCACAATATAAAATCTTTGCAATGAATTTCAAAATTCTGAGCAAAATATGTGACATAAAAAGGGTCCAAATTTTCCCAATCTGAAAGGTGGAAGGTAGTTTTTAAAAACCATAGCAAAATCACTGGTATTTTACCATAACTGTATACAGGCAGCTTTATAACAGTGATTAATCACTACAAATATTTTGTTAAAAAAAAAAAAAACAACTTTTAATTAAAACAATCCCACCAATGTGGATGACAGCTCTGTAACAAACGTTTGAGATTATTTAATTAAGAAAAAAGCAGATGTCTTGACAAACTGATTATGAAACATTTGAAGTCAATGAAAAGTAAAAAAGAATAAAACCTTATCTAGAGAACAAAAACAAAAATTAAGATAAATAGAATTGTATAAAAATATTATAAACATACATTTGTGATGTCTCCAAAAGCAGCTCGTCTTTTCTGATTTGGATCCATCACGCTGTCACCATGTCGCTTCATGCCTCCTCCGTGAGTAGGTACTAAATCATGATGTATCTGGAAAACAAAATTAAAATAAAATAAATAAATAATGCACTAATGATGTATACAAATAAGAAAATCTCTGAGATATAATTTGATATTTGTAACAGGTTCCATTATAACTTGACACAATAAAAACACATAAAAACTTCATTCTTTATGAGTTCTTCCCAGTTTAAATCCAGTAATATATTAATTGTTCAATTACAATAAAGATAAACTTATATCACAGAGTGTACAACCATCTTTATTTTTGTTGACTATTTCCACAAAAGTGACTCGGTTCTCTCCCCAGCCCTTTACCTTTGAAATCGACTTAAAAAATCAGAACCATTAAAATGACTTGTTAAAAAATCTTTCCAGCAATAAGATTTGTAAATCTTCAGACCATTCTTTACAAATTTTAGAACAATAATAAAATATTCATTAAAACGTTTTTAGTGTTTTGTTTTTACTTGGAAGGTTATTTTTTAAATGGTTAATTCAATTTTGTCTCTTACAGGGTACAAGCTATGGCACAGTACTAAATAAAACAATTTTTGTTATAAAAATCAATATAAATTTTGCACCACCTTTTATATGCTATTGATACTAGTACATTCTGTCATAAAAAATAAAATGAAAGTACTGATAGGGGAAAAGAGCAACATTGTAAAATCCTTATGGGTAGTTTTGATACTATACTTAATTCAAAAATTATTCAATAATGTATGTAATGGTAAGTAATTCTGGATTTCTCTGTTTGTATTTAGGTAAGATCAATTGTAATAAGGAAAACTACTTCCTACTTCCATAATATATTTCAGGTATCAGGTCAATTCGCCCCACGGTAAATTCGCCCCCACTTCTTGCAAATTCGCCCCCATGTCAAAATCGCCCCCTTCAAATTCGCCTCCACTTCTTGAAAATTCGCCCCCACTTGCAAATTCGCCCCAAACTTTTCCTTTTTAAAACTTTTTTTATTATTATTAATTTTATTTTACCTCGAATATGCCAAATTAACACTGTTAACATATTATTTGTGCATTGCGTGTGTTGCAATTTATGTCGAGTATTCATAATGCATTGACTGAATTCACACATAACACAGCGATTACTGTAATAATTTATATTGAAATGGTGATTATCAAAAGTCATTTGTACGATTATTGCTATTTACCTCTAACCACCAACTGTCCACATTTTCAACTTGGACAAATATATGGAACTATTAGACGGTATTAGACGATAGCTGTTGTATGGATAATATCTTTAATTAATCAATAAAAACTTTTCTTAAGTGAAATACTCACTACCGTCTAGTAGCCTCCAGTTTTTAGAGTTGAGTTGAGTAATGGTGTTTAACTCCCAAGTCAAAAATATTTCACTTATAATGAGCTATCATACTGCTGAGTGCTTCGCGGTCTTGGACCATACCTTGTCTGGATTCGAACTCACTACCTCCCACTTACGGTGCAATTACTCTGCAAACTGAGCTACCGCATTTAGACCTACTACCTTTATCACTGGTTCCAGGGGGAATTTACTTTAGCACGTTGTCATGAATCAACTTCATAAGTCATTGCTACAAAATAAGTTCAGAAAAAATGGGGCGAATTTGTTGAGGGCGATTTTGTACGTGGGGACGAATTTGTTGAAAGTGGGGGCGATTTTGTTAAAAGTGGGGGCGAATTGACTTGCATTCATATTTAAAAAAAAACATTTTGTTATAGGAAGTTGATAAATGAATTTGTTGATATTTTAATTTTCTTAACTACTGTTTGTGTTTCTGTGTTTGTGGCAGATAATAAAATGAACCAACACCCTGGTTGTGCTAATTCGCTGTTAAAGTCCGTTGTTGGATCTGACAGGATTTAGTAGTCTTTCTAAATAAATGTGTTTGTGACAGTGATTTATAATACAAAGATTTAATACAAAATCCAATAAACTTGAATTAAGTTTGGTAATTTTCACATACTTGTGTCTAGTCACAACTGAAAATTGCTATTCACATCTATGATTACCATAAAATATTTTTGTAGAAAGGAAACAGTTGCTGTTACGGGGATTTTATATGTTGAAAAATATTGAGGTTTAAATGTTAAAAAACAGTATAGATGCTGGTTTCTTTTGTTCATACCACATAGAGCCAAAAATATCATTTATAAACAGCTATACATATGAAACAGTAGTATGATTTATTAGCAACATACTTTAGATTGAGTGTAGCTTTCATAATAAGTCCAACACAGATTCAATTTTCAATGAAAGTAAAATTTGTTCTAAACATGTCTAAAAGGGCAGGGGAATATGCTTACAAACCTCAAAGACTGAAGTGAACAAAAAAGAAATAGGACGAATTACGCATGCCAGGGAGAGGTGTACAAATGTAGTGGGATTCTAATATTACATGATAGGCCCATTCTAAGGAAAACACACGATTTCATATCATTCTGCGCTTGTTGACTAATTAGAAGCTTTTATGTGATACGATGATGATTCGTACAAATAAAAGATTAAGGTAGGCATTCTTTCAACTAAAATTGAAGCACTACGAAACATATTTAGCAGTTTAAAGTTCGCAAATTGTAGCCTTTTCAAAAGGCTTTTGTATGAAGTTCGAAGAAATGAAAATAATTGTTTTTAAGTATCAATGGTTTTAGCCCAAAAATATAACTGCAGGCATGTTTAATAAACTGATGTTTTCTACAGATAACGATCGAGGGGTCGAGTGGCCGAAAAAGTGCCGTGGAACCGAGCAGCCGAAAAAGTGCCGAGCAGTCAAAAAGTGGCCGAAAAACAGCCGAGCAATGGACAGTAGCTGCCGAAAAGGTGCCGGGCTGTTGATTACTATTGGCCGAGACATAACATACCTGATCCAATGCATTTCCCGACTTGGAAAATTTTGTTTCTCCAACTCCATGGCCGTGCCCAAACGGCACGATGTTGTGACTTTTTGACTTCCTTGCATTCATCATATTTTTTATGTGTTAAAAACAGTTTATCTTCGCTTCAGGTGCAAAATAGATCGTGCGGAATGCAAATTTAAATATCACAAAAAGCTCTTTCCTCTCATATCCAAAATACTGAAATAAATTGCTTTTTTCGCTAATATAAACAAATCTTCGTTTTAACTTCGTCTGTGTCACGCTTTGTGTACAAAGCTAGGTTTGAATTTGGTTCCTGTAATCTCGATTTTGATTGGCTGACCGAGTTTTGTTATCCAATCATAAATCCAAACAAGATATATCCTAGCGGACTTATGAAAATCAAAGAGGAGATAATAAAGAAGAACACTTCCGGGTCTTAAGTAAAAGTTGACAAAATACGGAATTTTGACTTGCAAAAAATTTTGAATTAAGTACATGACATTACAAAGATATTTGGTACAGACTAATGTTGGAAAATGCAACTATTCAATATGAAAGTCTTGTAAGATTTATTTATAAACCATTTACACGTCCATTGGTGTTAATAAAATGCACCGCTCCAGGTGCATGTGCCGTTTGGAATGTTTTTTAACAAAAAAATATGAAGGTGTCCATAATAGTTCTTATAGATATCCAGTATCTACATCTGTACTTTATTTTAGTACAGATATAGTAAATTTTCCAGAATACTTATTTTTGCTCTTAATTAAAAAACTGAATTTACTACACTCTTGCCTGACAACATAAACCCTTATTCCATCGAATATCAAGTAGACATAGCTGTCAAAGGCTTTAAGTCAAAGCAACAAAGTGCACTCTTTGTAGAACACTGTGCAGTCTTTGAAAACAGTCAGGGATGCACATTGCTGTTTTGTGGTCTTAAACAATTACGTGTTATAGTCTACAGAACTTTGGTGTACTGCAGTCAATGTAGAACAATGCATATCAAAGACTTTATAGAATTTTGTGTATTTTATTGTTAAGAATTGTGTATTGCAGTCTTGGCAGAACACTGTATTGCAAACTTTTTTGAACATTGTGTATAACAGTCTTTGTTGAACATTGTATATTGCAGTCGTTGTAGAACACTGTATTACAGTCTTTTTAGAACATTTTGTATTGCAGTATTTGTAGAATATTGTGTATTACAGTCTTAATAGAACATTGTGTATTGCAGTTTTTGTAGAACATTGTATATTACAGTCATTGTAGAACAATTTCTGTGTTTAGAGTACAGTAAATGTTTCAGTCTTTGTAGAAAATGTTTATCGCAGTCTTTTTAGAACATTGTGTATTGCAGTCTTTGTAGATTATTGTGTGCTGCAGTCATTACAGAACAAATTCTTTCACAGTTGTTTTTAGAACAATGTGTTTTGTAGTCAATGCAGAACAAATTCTATTGCAGTCCTTTGTAGAACCATGTGTATCACCTTTTTTGTAAAGTATGGTGCATTGTAGTGTTTAGAACTATGTATTACATTTTTAGCTCACCTGAGCACTTTTGAGCACAAAGTGCTCATGTGAGCTATTGGTATCAATAGAGGCAGACCTCTCCGTCATATGTCGTCCACCCTCCCTTCGTTTGTCCATCGTCCGTCGTCCGTCCGTCAACAATTGCTTCAAACGACTTCTTCTCAGAAACTTCTTGTCACATTTTGTTCAAACTTGGTCAAAAGCATCTATAGAACATTGCCTTTCAGATTTTTGTTTTTGGTTGCCATAGCTACCAAACTGTAGGTCACATTGACCCACATAGTTGAAAATCCAGAAAACTTCTTCTCCAAAACCACTTAAAATCTGATGTGATATTTGGCAAGTTAAGCATCTTATATATCAAGTTTGTGAATTTCAATAATTTTTGTTAAAAATTAGGTTACATGTTTTTGCGTTTATTTTTTATATATTTTATATAATATATATATTTATATTTATATATTTTTATATATTGTAAAAAGTACTTTTGTACCAAAAATTGTAAAATTACAATGATGAATAAATTTAGGTGAATTCTTTTTCTTATGTGAAGAAACATATGTTTGACAATTTTTATGTGTATTACAACCATTGTGAAATAATGTGTATTATAACCATTGTGGAGTAATGTGTATTACAACTGCTGCGGAGAAATGTGTATTGCAACCATTGTAGAGCAGTGTGTATTACAACTGCTATGAAGCATTGTGTATTACAACCGCTGTGGAGCAATGTGTATTACAACCATTGTGGAATAATATGTATTACAACCATTGTGGAACATTGTGTATTACAACCACTGTGGAGCAATGTTTATTACAACCATTGTGGAGCAGTGTGTATTACAACCACTGCGAAGCAATGTTTATTACAACCATTGTGGAGAACTGTGTATTACAACTGCTGTGGAGCAATGTGTATTACAATTTACAACCTATGTGGAGCAATGTGTATTACAACCATTGTGGAGCAATGTGTATTACAACAGTTGTGGAGCGATGTGTATTACAACCATTGTGGACTAATGTGGATTGCAATCATTGTGGAGCAATGTGGATTTCAACCATTGTGGAGCAATGTCGATTACAACCACTGTTGAGTAATGTGGATTACAACTATTTTGGAGCAATGTGTATTACAGCCTCTGTTTTATTAATGTGGATTACAACCATTACGGAGCAATGTGGATTACAACTATTGTGGAGTAATGTGGATTAAGTCTTTGTAGAACATTGTGTATAAGCTTAACCAATCATACTTATATATAGTTGACCTAGCTTTCGGACAGATTTATTTTCATGAAGTTTGGGCTAACATGTTCAATGAATTTATTGTCTTAAACATTTTGTACATGTATTTGGTTATGTAGATTGTATTTCAGTATTTACTCAATCAGCTTACATTGCATATTATATAATGAAGTGAGAGGAAATGTTTAATATAGATCTGGAATGACAGACATTATATCAAGGAAACATAGTATCACTTTATATATAATTATGATTATATCATATGCTTAAGCTAGACAAATTGTATAAGACTTCATTTAGGGTTAATGTGTTTCACAAACACATTGCGAGTTTTGCACAAATACCAGTATGCACACACTGCCCTGTGTGTGTTCAGTTCAAGGTTAATCAAACTGACGGGTAAGGTATAAAGTGTAATCATTATTTATTTAATCACTACTGATGTAGGTTTATTGACACAGTGATAATTACCCCTTCTTTATCTTTAAAATCAAAATATACCTTTAACCACTAAACCACTACTTAATAGTGATACTGATGATGTTCAACTAATGGTGTATATATGATTGTAACTTAAAGACCGTTGACATTATATATCTATATCTGTGTCATAAACAAGCTAAATATCTACTTAATTTGGTGGTAGTGAACTTGAGATCCTAAGTAACCCAATATCTGGATTTATAACTTAATTACAAGTACTTTGATAATGTTGAATTATAATGGTCCGGACGACAGGATTATTTAACTATTCCAACTTGGAGGTATATATATACATATATATACTTATATATACATATATATACTTATAGATGTCTTGTATAAGTCTCAAGTCTTATGATTTTGAGGTAACATTTATTTAGTTATAAGTTTTTAAAATTTAATGGCTAAACTGTAAAAAGTTTTAGGTACTGAGGAATTTATTATAATTGACATAAAAATCGAACATGATTAGCACACACACACACACACACACACACACACACACACTCTCATCATCTCTCTCTCTCTCTCTCTCTCTCTCTCTCTCTCTCTCTCTGACATAACTGTAAAAGTGAAGACAAAAAAATATTTGTAATGGGATAAATAAAGAGGTAAGAGGTAAAATATGTAATGAGGAAGATATAAAATGGAGAGTCTTTAGTAATAATTATATGATATATATATGTGAGGACATTATTCTGAATGACCTTATAAAACCCTTTACTCTACTCTATTTCAAATAAGATTTTTAATTCATTTTAAAAAAATTTAATGTCATAATTTGAGGACACAAAATTTGACCTCATGTCCAGTAGTTTTAGCATTTTAGTGAAGAAAAGGTTAATGACCTCAGATAACTGTGGATGTTGTCTCTTTTGTCAGTTAAACCACAGTAACTGAGGACTATTTTGATAACACTGTTATCTCTATTCCTAAAACTAAAAATTTATCTTTTTTATACATATTTAAAACTGGAAAAGATGTCATACTTATGTTTATTTTCTACATTCACAAAAGACCCATAAACTGTTGTCCTATATATTGTAGGTATGGTACAATAGAGAACCCTTGTCCCTACTGCTGATTGTCCCAAAGCACATTGCATGTATCAATATCTACAACTACACTTTTAAAAAGCTGGTGATGCTTTAATATAAGTGTGATAACTCTGGCTGGGACCTAACATCTTATTAAGCTCATCAAGCAATCAGTCTCTTTTTGATATTTAATCTCTCTTTGACATTTTAACATTTTTCTTTTGATTTTTTTTATTTCTCAGGAGGAGGAGGATGCTTGTGAGAGAAAAAACCAAACTGACCAAGATGTCACAAACGCTGATAATTTATACATAACGATTAGAGACAAGAAGAAGATGGATAGAGACCATGAATTACAACATGCTAGTGATATGTCTACAGATTCAGCTAGCAGTGTTATACGTGTGGAAGTAAGGGTTTTGCATTAAAATAAAAGTGTGTGTGTGTGTGTGTGTGTGTGTGTGTGTGTGTGTGTGTGTGTGTGTGTGTGTGTGGAGGGTAGGAGGTGGAGTGGGAGTTTGGGTTTGAATGTATTAAAAAAGTATAACATGATGATATTGGTAGTTTAAGCATTGTAAGTGTATTTTATTTTATCATGAGTACCGGTACATCATTTACTCTTGCTTTCAGCATGGCTTCTAAACAGGAGTTTACCTTGTATTTAATTTGTAGGTGCATGAGTATAGCCAAAACAGAAATACATGGTTACTTTGAATAAGGTTTGATGATATACCAGTAAAAACGTTTGTATTCTACCGGCACATGTAGGCATAATTCTAAAAATAAGATTGTATGTAAGTAAATTGTCTATAGAATCTACTTGTTGATAATGGACCATTGATCAGTTAAGAACTTGGACCATTTGACTGGGATTATATAAAATATGATATGATTTATATTTTGAATATTTGTAGAAGTTTTTTCTTAGCTCACCTGACCAAAGGTCATGTGAGCTTATGGCATAGTGCAGTGTGTGTATGTGTGTGTGCACGTGCGTGCATGCATCATTAACACACATTTCCGACTTCTCCTCCAAAAGTACAGATTTCAATTAGACTTTGCCAGAAGCATGTCTTGGTCGGTGCAATTCAGATTTGTTAGTGGCGTTGCCATGGCTACCAAAACTAGGTCATGGTGACCTAGGGGTGCAAAAATCTTTAAAAATCTTCTGCTCTGAAACCAATGATAGGAGAAAAAATTCTGATGCGATATTTAGCTTCTCTAGGGTCTTACACCTATATTTTGTTCATTTCGTGAAATTCGGTCGAAAAATGGGTTATGCGTTTTTGCGTTTAATTTTAAAAATTTCATAAAATGGACTCAAATTGTTATAACTTGACTATTTGAACAGATATTGACATGGGGTTTTCAGTTTTGACTTTTTCTTAAAATAACCTTCAAAATGGGGTCAGGTCAAAGTTCAGTTTTAGGCTATTTTCTTCAAAATTTTAAAGATATATAATATCTAAAACATTGTTACAATGTTCAGCATGACAAAATATAAAAAGATACAAAGTTTCATAACTATATGATTATGCATGTAGGAGTTGTTGCCTCTGAAATGTTAATTTTTGCTAATAAGAAGTAAAATTGTGCATTAGCTTGAAAACTATTAACTTTTTGCATAGGCATATATATAAGAATACCATAGCTATTGAAATGACGATCATTTTGATATATGACTCAAGGTCATACATTCAAAGGTAAAGGTCATAGGTGTATAAAAAGACTGAAATTGTTAATTATCTTGAAAACTATTAACTTTTTGTATAGGCATGTATATTAGAATATTGTATGTATTTTTGCAAATGATTTTGGCCATATCCTCGGGTGAGCGTTAAGGCCCATGGGCCTCTTGTTTAAATTTTCCAAACAACTTTTGAAAAAAGAACACCTGTTATCATCTATTTTGTTGAAATTACATGTAGTTATTTGTTTCTTAGATAGCTGATCTAGATGGAGAAGAAAACTCAATAAATTTAACAACTACCACATTACGAAGATGTAAACGACAAGTTCTCCGTCCATACTGGAGGTTGTTGATGTTTGTAAGTGTGATTTGTATCTCTATCCCTCCTTCCTTTTTTATGAGTCTCTCTCTGTCTCTCTCTGTCTCTCTCTCTCTCTCTCTCTGGCACATAAAAAAGCAAACCTGTGTAATGGAAGCTACCTCCACAGATATTGGATTTTCTTTGTATTTTTACATTAGTTTAAGGAAATGGCTGACTTAAACATTGAGCTTCAAACCAATGTCATCCCACTGTTTGTGATTTGGGGTGTGTCTAGTGTGGGAAAGTTTGTAAACAAACATTTACCCAACTATTCATGTTGAATGCCTTGATATGACTGAAATATAATAATAATGATGAAAAAACATGACAAAGATTTTTGTTTATTCCAAGTGATGAACTGTAAGAGATTTTATTTCAGAGATTCATTTCTCACTATCATTCTTATTATCCTTTCAGATTGGCTGGAGAGGTTTTGGTCGTGAATCTGTGAATTATGGAAATTTTGGATGGTCATGTTTAAATTTTGTGTATCCGTTATTTGTTGTCTCTTTACTGTTGTACACATATGTTTACGAGATTGTAGCTTGTCAGTGGAAGTTAAATGTACAAAAAGATACACAGGTAAGTAACAGAATGGCTTTTTATATAAAGAATTTAAATACAAGTTGTTTGATCAATATGTTTACAAGTTGTAGCTTGTCAGTGGAAGTTAAATGTACAAAAAGATACACAGGTAAGTAGAAATGACTTCCAATACAGGAACTTCAAACACAGGATGTTTGATAATTTTTAATTGCTAACTCATTACCAGTCAGGGCCACCTCAGTGACCAACTGGTGGAGTGTCTTCCTCAAGAGCAGTAGGTCATGGGTTCAAACCCCTACTGAGTCAAACATGAAGCTTTAGAATTTGAAATATTGCTTCCTTGCCTTGTGCTCAGCATTTAGAGGACTGGGTATCAATTGGCTCACCAGGTTCCAGAATATTGTAAATATGGTAGTACATGTAGTATGCTTGTCTGCAGCAAACTTACTTGTTGAGCCAGCACTTAAAAAAGAGCCCTGAATATGTGCTAGTGCAAGACACACAATAATATACAATTGGGCCTAAAATAAAATTATCTTTGTTTGCCGTTGACCGCCCGACCCGCTTGAAATGCCCCTACCCAAAAAATTTTATTGCCATCAATTTCTTTTTCTTTTTTTTTTTTTTTTTTTAAAAAAAAGTAAAAAAAACAGTATGAAAGGGCAATAACTGAAGCAAGCAACCTGTGAGCAGGTTTACACATTAGTGAGGAAATTCCACTTTTTCCATGGGAGTAGACACAAGGAAAAACAAAGAAGACTTTAGTTAGGAAAAAAATTGTAAAATGTGTTTTAAAAGAGACATATTAAACCAATTTAACCTTTTTCAAAAGTGTAATAGATTAAGTTTTCAAAAAATAAAATAAAATTTTTTTACTACCTACCTACCCACATGTGGACAGCATGAGTCTGAAAACAGCAAACAAAGAATTTTTGAAGTTAGGCCTTGCATATTACATACATGAATAATTTGTTTTTAGATTAATCCTCCAATTAATCCATAGAAATAAAATAAACTCTCTCTTGTCACAAATATCTGAAAAAAATGCTAAATACAACCAACCAACCAGTCACGACCATCTTGCATGAGTGAACCTTATTATAAAATTTTATTGAGTAAATGATGGTATAGATGTAAAATGTGTGAAATAATTTTTGTTAATTATTAACTGGATTTTATTTGCCCTTTTTTGGCACTTGCGGTTATACAAAAATGCAATGATATCATTCCATGAATTCTCTTGAAAATCTATACTATAGTTGTTTATTTGTTTATTCAGCAGACATCTTTATATCTTTACAGCTTAGTACAATGTCTATATAAAAACTAACAAATCTATCCGGTTTTTAAGGGTTGATGAAATAAACGTTTACATCATTATCATTATTACTCATGTCTTTTAGAGTAAATAGGGGTATTTTATTTAAAGTTCCATCCAGTGATTTTGCTATGGTTTTTAAAAACTACCTTCCAACTTTCAGATTGGGAAAATTTGGATCCTTTTTATGTCACATATTACACTCAAAATTTTGAAATTCATTGCAAAGATTTTATATTGTGACAATATCTAACATTTTTTGTCTGTCAGAACAGTTTTGGACAACTGGATTTAACTTAAACTATTTGATTGTGTGTCGCTGTTGCCTTTTGGAGAATTTTAGTTGTCAAATTGAGAAATTTTAGTCTTATTTCTCAAGGGGAAACTACCTTTATTCGGTAGTAATTTTAGGCAAACAAAACCACTGCCATCTATCTATCATTCCTTCGTCTGTCTTTCCTTCTGTTCCACTTGTTGTTTGGAGTAAATTTTGCAAACTGTCTATCCAAAGTTTTTCAGAACTTTTAATTTGAAGATAATGAAGTTGAGATGAGTAATGGTATTCTATGCCCCAGTTACAATTCTTTCACTTATATCAAAGTAGCTCTGAGATAGTGGAGAAAATCTGAGTGTCCAGGGAACTCCTCTGATTTTGGCATGGGAACAGACAAACATTTCTCACACTAGAATCTGCCAGAGTAGGATTCGTTCCTGTGATTCGTAGGTGCACATTTAGTATATTTGTACAGGTTTTCAGTTTACTAGCACTTATCATGTTTAAGTCTAGCTAGTTACCAGATTATTATATAGATATATTTTTTATCACTTGTTCTGACACAGATACCATATCTTGTGTAACTTGAAACAAAATTTAAACAGCTGCTACATTTATATAGTTTAATTCAGAAGTGGTATAAAAGAACCTCAGATTTGGAGTGACTTAAAAAATCAATTATAGTTTAGTACTAAATTCAAGTTTTGAAAATGAATCCTGACAACAAAATTGCAAATATGGTGAAGCCAAAATACATGTGAAGCAGGTTCTCTAGCTTTTGCTTACAATAAGTGTTATTACAAGTATTTCTTTACAAAATCATTCCGCTGATATTTATTTTTTATTACAGATATTGACAACTACGACAGTTGCCACAACAATAGCATCCCAGAATGTGACACCATGGATACCATGGATAACTTTTAAACCAGCAAAATTTATTATGAAGAATCTCACTCATGCTCCTGATAACAGTCCTCCTGAGGCCTGTGAACACATAATGACTACATATATCATACCCAACATTTTACACTTTATAGCATATTGCATGGGGATGTATCACTTCAGAATTCAGGAAAATGAACAACTTTATTCACTTATGGAAAAGGTAAATTTGAGCTTATTTCAAAGATTTAGAACATACTTCTGTTTTTAACTGATATTGCAGCACTTGAATCACATTTAAAGAACCTGTAACATTTAAAAACGTTGAATATGATATGATTAAAAGTTTGTGTTTTGGTTGTTTTGTAAAAATACATTTTTGTAATACATTTATAAGGTACATAGGTTTTAAAGTGATGATATTTGAATGAAATCCATTGTTCTTTAAGTAGTCCTGAAAATCATGACTCTTACCAGCTTTGCTATATGAATATGTGCCGTTACAGATGTCCATTTATTGGTAATTCAGACAAAGAGATTTTAGCCAAAATACAGTCATGTGACTGGCAGTATGATGATAATGGTACATATCCATATGGCAAAGCCATTAAGAGTCATGATTTTCAGAACTATTCTTTAAGTAGACAGTACATGTATTTAGACACTTTAATTGAACACCTGCTCTTTTATCTTTTATTTTTATTTTCAGACATTTTTACAAGCAGCACCTTTATATCAGAGAGGAAGTTCACAACAACAACATATGATAAGAAGATTAAGGTACTTACTGCTATAAATACACTGCCTACCTATCCTCTAAAATACACATATATCACTTAATATGTCTATATTTACAAAGCTCATTTTGAAATTACTGAAAATTTTGTTATCTAAACAGTTGCATGTTTTTTTTTTTTTTTAATGTCTTTTTTTCTTTTATATATCAGTGCAAGATCAACATTGCAGTATTTTGTATTTCAGTATCAATTAATACAATGTATCTAAAATAAAATAAAGTACATCATAAAATTTTTCCTTTGCATATTGGATGATCAATCAATTTAAATGCTAATTGTATTTAAGCACCTGAGTTTTTTTTTTCTATTTTTTATTACCAGTATTTCACATATTTGAATGCCCAGTTACACAGAACATGGACATGTATGCAAATGTACTCAAATGGGGACAATGAAAATATTAACACATATATGATCATTCCATACAAGCAGGCCTTCACAAATGCTGATTTTTGGCAAAAAACGCCGATTCAAACTTAAAAAATGATACAAGCTACAGTAGTGAATATTATAGATGAGACCTTTCTTACTTTTAACAGCATTTGTGGAAAATGGTTTAAAAATTTATAAATGTACAATTTCAGTTTTGTTACTAGTGATTTGAATAAGTGAGAAAGAAGGCCCTGAAAATTTGTTATAAGACCACAACTAAAAGTCATCACCTGATCACATTATACATGTAGCTTTGATACCAGCTCCTGTTTGATTCATGTTTATCTAGTCATTCACCTTATTTTATTTTCTTGCAGTCTTTTTCAATGACACTTGTTGTTGTAGACACCTTCTATACCAACCACAGGTAGCTTCTCTTTTTCGTACTTGACATAGGTGTTTTTGAGTGTGTACTGATATATTGAATCTTGGTTTTGAGTCTCATCTAAAAGACTATTAACGTGCTTTTTACAGCTCCTTTTGGCAAAAGATAAAAACATTTAAAAAATTTCCAAGTCATGTATAAGGTTTGAATTCACAACTCTAGAATTCAAAAGCCAGTGACAGTACATGTACCATTTATCCTTTTCAGCCCCAATTTAATAAAGAAGATGAATATAATAAGAAACACAGCAAAAAACCAATGTCACACACTTTGTTTTAGACATAATAATAATGCAAGTAATAGAAATAAGTTCTCTTAACAAAACTGTAAAATAAACTGCATGCTTAACAGAAACTACATATGCACTAAATTGTTACTTAAAAACATCCTTAAATTCCTTACCTGTGAAATTGAAAATAATTCTAAAGATTCCCAAAAGTAGGGTGTCATGTCCATGGTCAGTGAATTAAAATCATTTTTACAAATGAATGATAACAACCTAAAGGAGACAGTTTAATTACAACATGGAGATTTGATTGTACATTTGTACCAGTAATATCCTCGTATAAAGATAAAAAAGTGTTTATTTTACATGTTTTAGTAACACTTAAGACTGAATCTAAATTCAATCATTAAGCCACAACCATGGTTAATTCTACATCCTGTGTATACTTTGTTATCATTTCTGGATTATGATGTTTATGATTTTTTAAAAAAATTTTCATAGATTATTTTTAGCCATGATGCTATGGGTTTCATTACTCATGTCTTTTTTTTCTGTTATATTTCTCATTTCTTTCTTTTTAGATTATGATGTTTATGATTTGTTTTTATTTTTTATAGATTATTTTTAGCTTTTATTTCTATGTTGGATATACATGTATTTGTCATATCTTTCTTTTCTGGATTAAAATGTTTATATTTTTATACGCCCGTCTATGATGGGACATATTATGGTATGGTGCAGTCCGTCCGTCCGTCCGTATGTCAACACACGTTGTACACTAACTCAAGAATGCTTTGAGCAATTTTAATGAAACTTTTGTGAGATGTTTGTATCTAAGGCAGAAAGCTCCCTTTTGTTTTTGAGATTCGTATGTTTTCTCGTTGTGGAGTTATTGGCCTTGAATTGTCAAATTTTAGGCATTTGTTTGCATGTTGTACAATAACTCAAAAATGCTTTGAACAATTTGAATGAAACTTATGTGTTATATCGGTGTCAATGGCAGAGAGCTCCCTTTTATTTTTGAGATTCCTTTTTTTTTGTCACTGCAGAGTTATGGGACTTTAATTGTCATATTTAAGACATTTTTTTGCATGTTGTATAAAAACTCAAAAATGCTTTGAACAATTTGAATGAAACTTTTGTGTTATATTGGTATCCATGGCAGAGAGCTCCCTTTTATTTTTAGGATTCGTATGTTTTCTTGTTGTAGAGTTATTGGCCTTTAATTGTCAAATTTTAGGCATTTTTTTGCATGTTGTAACTCAGAAATCATTTGAACTTTTTTTATGAAACTTTTGTGTTATATTTGTCCTATAATCAAAAAGGTTTGTGAATAAACATTGAGAAATAGATTTGCTACTTTTGTTTTAAAAAAAATATGTTTCAGCTAAATGTCAAGTTGATTAAGACATTAAAAAAGAAGTTAAATAACTGAAAGGCGTATCATGCGCTCCAGGCGCAGCTGTTTATTTGTTTATTTTTTACAGATTATTTTTAGCCCTTGTTGCTATATGGGTTATGTTTCTCATGTGTTTTTTCTGGATTTTGATGTTCATATTTTTTTTATTTTTGTAGATCATTTTTAACCCTTGGTGCTATATGGGTTATATTTGTCATGTGTTTTTTCTGGATTATGATGTTCATAATTGTTTTTATTTTTCATAGATTATTTTTAGCCCTTGTTACTATATGGGTTATATTTGTCATGTGTTTTTTTCTGGATTATGATGTTCATAATTTTTCTGATTTTTACAGATTATTTTTAGCCCTTGGTGCTATATGGGTTATATTTGTCATGTGTTTTTTTCTGGATTATGATGTTCATAATTTTTCTGATTTTTACAGATTATTTTTAGTCCTTGGTGCTATATGGGTTATATTTGTCATGTGTTTTTTCTTGATTATGATGGTCATAATTGTTTTTATTTTTCATAGATTTTTTTTAGCCCTTGTTGCTATATGGGTTATATTTGTCATGTGTTTTTTTTCTGGATTATGATGTTCATAATTTTTCTTATTTTTACAGATTATTTTTAGCCCTTTGTGCTATATGGGTTATATTTGTCATGTATTTTTTTCTGGATTATGATGTTCATAATTTTTCTGATTTTTACAGATTATTTTTAGCCCCTGGTGCTATATGGGCTATATTTGTCATGTGTTTTTTTCTGGATTATGATGTTCATTATTTTTTATTTTTTGTAGATTATTTTTAGCCCTTGTTGCTATATGGGTTATGTTTCTCATATGTTTTTTTTTCCTGGATTATGATGTTCATAATTTTTCTTATTTTTGTAGAATATTTTTAGCCCTTGATGCTATATGGGTTATATTTTTCATGTGTTTTTTTCTGGATTCTGTTGTTATTTGTTTTTATTTTTTACAGATTATTTTTAGCCCTTGGAGCTATTTGGGTAATATTTGTCATGTCCATGCAGGGCCTTTATGAGTACGCCTTTGATTTTCCACGTTTAGCATTATTTCTGGAAATTGGGTAAGAAATTATATTTATGAAAATTGATTAATAAATGGTATCCTCTCTTTATTATTTGTTGTCAGGTGGGGTTCTTAGAATCTAACCAATGAAATGAAGATGTTATTGTTCCAGTATATTTCTTTTTTATTTATTGATAGAAATTGATATTATTAAACTGTTTCCATGAAGATAAACAATGAATTAATGATGTTGGTGTTCTGTTATTTTTTATTTATTTATTTATTTATGTATTTATTTATTTTTTTGTTACTTATTTATGGAATTTGACATGACAATACTGTTAGCAAATTTATTCACAAATACTCTGTGGAAATATTTTATTTCTTCATTTGTTTAATTTTCTTATTAACTAAAGCAGTAATGTTATACTTCACTTAAGTTATAAAATCAAGAATTCTGAAATTATAAAAGGTATTTAGAAAATAATAAATTATAAAAGAAAATTACTGATTTTATTAATTTTATAAATGTACTGATAATTTGTAGGTATGGTGCTCACTGGATTCTGTTCTCTGTGGAATTGGTTGGAATCTTGGTATTAAATTCTGTTACCATAGCAGTGGTGTCTAACTACGTAACGCAATGTGAAATGATTCTGTTCTATGTTAAAGGTGTGGCTCTCAGGTTACAAGAAAAATCTTGTGATCTTAAAACTGCCATGAAGGTAAAAATTAAATACATAAAATGATATCAAGAAACTAGGGTGTTGGAGACATCCACTTCTGAAAATTAAAAAAAAGAAAGTGGAGAGCGGAGTAATGGTGTTTTAAGCCCTGTTCAAGTTTCCTTTACTTATTTTGAGGTGGTCAATTCTTGGATGGTGGAGGAAACCAGAGTGCCAAGGGATAACCACCTACCTTTGGCAAGCGAACTTACAAACTTTCTTACACTAGGATCTGTCCCAAGTGGGATTCGAACCCAGGCAGTGAGAGGCGTTGTGATCCCTAAGCGCACACTTTAGACCACTTGGCCACTGAGGCACCAAAACAAAGAGCAATGATTAGATTGAATAACAAGTTTAAGGTTTCTATGGTCAAGATTATTCAAAGAAAACATTGTTAGAGTTACCATTATTGTCAAAGTTTAACTACTGTATCTATTTAATGGGACAAATCTAGCAATTATTTGAACATTTCAAAATTTGAATACAAATTTACCATGGACAGTTGATGTTCATTTAAATATTTTATTAGTCCTTTGCTCATGAATCTGGAATTGAGAATTTCAAAAAAAAGAAAATTTACTTTCTTCATCAAGCAAGGACCAAAAAAAAAAAAAAAAAGAAAGAAAGAAAAGTAAAAGTACATGGTATGTCAGCTGATTACTATGGTGATATAGACAGTAGTTTTTGATGCCATGCTACTTGAACACTTATTATGAGTGGTAATTTTGTCAAAGTGTTTTTACAATATCACAGACATGTTAAAGTTGTTTCTGTCACTCATTTTTGTGTTCGTTTATCTATTTGTCAGTCTATCAATAACACTTTCAGTTTGTGAGTAATATCATCAGCTTACTTTAAATATACATGAAATGCTTATATATATATATATATATATATATATATATATATATATATATATATATATATATTAACAATATAAACCCAAGTAGATTGTTGAAGCAGTTGTGTTGTCCTTTTTCCATTATGTTAAAGTTAAAAAAGTGTTTTACATGAACAGTGCTGCTGTAGTTGTCTGACTTGTCTTATAAATGTGCTTTTCATCTTTGCAATATATCAAAATTTGACAACCATATTTCTCTTTATTACAGGATATATTTTTGGTAAAACAGAACCTTAGCTTGTTGAATGGTCCTATTGCAAGGATGACTTCACTGGTGACCATTATATGTGCTGAACTTACTATTCTTGGTAAGTGGACCTTTGGTTGCCAAGAGGTTAAGGTGTAAGCCTTCAAACTTAAGGACCACATCACTTCTGTGGGTTTGACCCCAGTTGACTGCAAGTGAGAAAGGGTTTTTCCTTGTGAAGAGCCTTTACTTGTTTGATGGATACCAGTATTATGAATTGAGTGGTCCATGATATTTTTCGGCAGCATTAAGGGCAAGTGTACTAGCACTTTAAAGGTTATTGTAAGTGCTTATTGGTACATTGCAGATCAGAAACACTTGCACACTCACAAACAACATGAGCAATCCTTGGGATTTATAAAAAAAATTGTCATGAATAGCTGAAAAATCGCTAATGTGACATAAAACAATATTCTTCCTATTTTTGGTAAGTTGGTACATGTAATTTGTACCATCTCAGGAAAATGGTGCCAAAAGCAGCATTTTTTATTTATTATAAAGCATTGTAAAATATCTTGTAAACACTTGCTTACAAAAGGGTTAGATTGCTTGTATGAAGTATTAATTTTATACCAAGCTCATTTTCACAATCATTCACTCATTTGAGTGTACACTAATCTCAAATATTCCTATTTTTCTCTCATCAATATTTTAAAAAGTTAAAATTAAATGAGACAGTGTTTTGTTTTTTGTTTAACAAACATACATAAACAATTTAAATATAACATTAAATATTAAATTTTAACTGTGTAATGTCATAAAAATTGACATTGAGGTATTCCCTAATTTGAGTTGAGTGTACACTCAATAAGGTGAATGATTATGAAACTGGGGCCAGAAATTTCCACATCATGCAAAGCTGATTAGGCTTTTGTTCAATAGAAAGAGTGAAAATACAACAACTTCAAGGGAGATGATATAGGGGCTCAGTTTTGGAATAATATGACACATTATCTGTAAAATCTAATACAGAAGCTAATTATAACCACCTGCTTATAAAATTGTCCCTAGAGGAGTAATTTTAGATTAAAAATGCATCATGTCTTAAAATGCTATATAAGATAGTTGATGTGGCCTTAACTTTTCATCCTGGTTGACCCACTTCTCCATAAAATGTAACTTGTTTTTATTTTTTATAATATTTTCAGGTATTTCTATATTGGTACTTAATAAGAACCAGATTACTAAAGTTTGGGTTTACAGAGGACTTTTCCCGTTTGTCTGGTTGTTGGTACTGTGTTGTCCCCTAGGTCAGGTAGGTATAAGTATTTGACTACTTCAGTAATTTTGCGGGACTTGATGGCCGGGTGGCATAAAGTATGTGCTTAGGGATTATAAATGCCTCTCACCTCCTAGGTTCTAACCTCAGGCAGATTAAACAAATTATTGGTTGCTATCAGATATAAATAATTTGAATTTTTGCTGTTTACTGTTTGTTGCATTGGGAATGAGTGGGGGTATTTGGGGTTATTCTATGGACAACTGAACTTCTAGTTAAAAGATATGATTTTTAAAAGAATTCAAAACAAATGGAACCTACTTTTATAAGTAATATTATTATTTTCTCTTGTATTTTCTTAAAGGCAGCTAGAGTGAATTCTTTGTGTAATGGAATGAAGAAGATAGCACTAGAAATGAGAGTATTTGGATATAAAGGCACTTCCCAGTTAGATTTAGATTCTTTCCTGTTATTCGTTGACCATGCTCATCTTAGGGTAAGAAATATTAAAAATAAACGTTATACCTTTACAAGTGAAAATGTCCTCAGTGTTATTACTCACAATTACTGATCAATCCTAAAAATAAACCCTAGAACCCTAGAAACCTTAGAATGAAAAATCTATACATGTGTAATGCCCTATTATAAACATTTGGCCTGCAGAAATATACTTCATATCAAAAAAACTATGCAAGTTTATTATATCAGTAAATATTTTACTTACCTATATATAGTTTAAAATTTTATCTGTAATTTATAGATAATTGAGTTTCTTCTTTACTTTCAGGCAAAATTATTCCATGTTCCAATACTACCAGCATACCTCATAGCTGTCATAGTTCTAGCATCTTTTATACTGCTAATACTCTTCCAGACAAGTGTTATAGGCCCAATAAACTACTGGTTTTAGTGGCAAGGCCACAGTTTTATACTCTTCCAGACAAGTGTGGACAAATAAATTACTGGTTGTATTGCCATGGTCACATTTGTTTTGATCTTCCAGACAAGTGTTATAGGACCGATTTACTCCTGGTTTTTGGGCCATTATATCATTTGTTATACTCTTCAAAACCATCATTATTGGAACGGTAACTACTGATTTAGTGGCACAGTATTTTACTCTTCCAGACAAATGTTTAAAGGACCAATAAAGTACTGGATTTAGTGATATGTTCCCTTTTGTTATACTCTTTCAGACAAGTGTTGTACGACTTATATGCTTCTCGTTTTTGTGCCATTGTCACATTTGTTTTACTGTTTTAGATTAAGACCAATAGACTTCTAATATGATACTTATTAAAGTGTATTATGTCTTATTAATTACTGGTTAAAATGGAGAGTTTTTTCTGACTTGATTGTAACAGTACATGTATTTTTTGTTTCAACTTGTTAACTGTTAATGTTGTAATGCAATTACAGTTGGTTCTGCCTAGGCTTAAAACCAGATTCTCTTCAAAAGTTACTAATACTTTTAAAGTATTAAATTTCATAATTCATTATGAACCAGATCAAGGTACATGTTCATTCATACTGATGTTTACCTGTTTATATGGTAACCAGTGAAGAGGCATGCAAGTGGTAAAACAGAACGTAGCCAGGTACTGATCTAATGGATATTCTAGCAAGACATTTTATTTTGTCTGTTTACCAGCAAATACAAATTAACCCTTTTATACACTACATGTACCTACCTATCTGAAAAGTACCCCAGTATTTTACTCTCAAATACTAAAGTTCATAGAAATTTGGAGAAACATTGGCCTGATGAGCCTCTAGGCTGTGGGCAAACTAACTTGGTTAGTGTATTCAGTTCAGTTAAGTTTATACAGTTTATTAGGCCTAAAATAAAATAAACTTTGTTTGTCGTTGACCACCCGACCCACTTGAAATGCCCCTATCCAAAAATTTTTATTGCCATCAATTCCAATTTCCTTTTTTTTACTTCTCATACAACATAAGAAACAGTATTAAAGGACAATTACCCTCGCAAGCGAGACAACCTGTGATCAGGTTTATATGGTAGTAAGGAAATTCTGCTGTGTTCTCTATTGGAGAAAATACAAAGAAGACTTTAGTTAGCAAAACAATAGTAATATGTGTTTTGAAAGAGACACTTGAAACCAATTATTTTTTTCCAAAAGTGTTAAAGATTAAGTTTTCAAAAGTTAAAATAAAATTTTTTCCTACCTACCTACCCATATGTGGACAGCATGGGTCGGAAAAAAGCAAACAAAGAATTTTTTAAGTTAAGCCTTACTCTGAGCCAATCAGAGTGGAACATGAGGACATATAATATACAATATTACAACATTACATGTAGACATGTGTTGATTGTACTTTCTGGGGAATTTATTTCTTAATAATCATGGTCATTGGTGCAATATTTTTATTTTCTTTATTTTTGCTAAACTTTATTTCTATATATTTTTGTAACAAGAAAAGTGATTTTTGAAAGATATAGAATTTACGATATCTTTGTGAACATTTTGTGGTTTGTATAAATAATGAAAAATCTATTCATTCCTATGTGTAACATTATATATATGTCATACAGTGCTACAGTGGATATGTCATACAGTGCTACAGTGGAGTTTCTGTAAACTTATTTGTTTTTCATCCATAAGTAAAATGTTTTGAATTTGATCTCATTAAAAAAAAATAAAAACTTTTTATAATCCCCTAACCAAAAATTTTCACCTTGCTTATCACCAAAAAAAAAAAAAAAAAATAAAAAAAAATAAAATAAAAATAAAAATAAATAAATAAATAAATAAAAAATTGAAGTTCCAATATTTTCTTCATTCTTTCATTTTTTATTTATAAGGCTTCTGTTTATCGTCAAAACTTTCTATTTAAAATTTTAATGAAAAAAATGGTTATGAATCAAAGTACATGTAATACTGTTGTTATTCATTAATTCTGAAGACATTTGCATGCGTTCATTTCTACTTGGGCATAAATAGAAAGAAATTCAGAGACTTAAAGATACATGTATGATACAGTCAAATGGAAAAAATATTTTGAAAAAAGAGCCTTTTGCTGCATTTGTTGACATTCTCAGATAATTATAGCTATCTTTCAATCTAAATTTCAACAAAAATGTTGGTCTCATATATATCGGTATATATATTGCGGACAATGACTGTACATCCCACAGATTTAAAACATTTAAAGGTTATTTTTGTGTAATTTCTGTTTTCTCTTTTGTCACAAAAATCTGGAATGAATTAATTATAAAGCATTTTTGTATTATAATATTATGTGTCATATGTCAACATGTCGTTTATTAATGAGAAAGTCACAGTATTTATATGAAGAAGATTTGTTTGATATTCATTAGAGATTATTTACATAAAAATTTTTTATTTATAATATTATTACCAGTATTTATTAATATTTGTGATAATTATAAACATTTTTCCAGATGTTATTTTTACAAACAAATGATCTTAATGGCCTAAACTAATAAGCATTATAATTTACTTTAACTTGAATAGATGTGAAATTGCAGGATAGAGAGAGAGAGAGCAATTGAGAGAGAGAGAGAGAGAGAGAGAGAGAGAGAGAGAGAGGGAGATCAGTAAGTCATAAGAGCTATATGGTGCTTGTTTGGCCTTTTTGCAGATGAAAGTAAAGATGTATGCTTAAATGGAGAGAGAAAGAAAGAGAGAGAGAATTCCATAAACTTATATCAACACATTCAACGCTAGCAATTCTATATATATATAATTTAGTAATGTGATAGACCTCCAATTTTTTAAGAATTTTTTTTTATTTGTTTGGCTTTGTCAAGCATGTAATTACTCCAAATTTTTGAGTCACTGACATTTCTCCCAATTTATACCCAATATTGATTGATCTTGTAATGAATTCACCTAAATGTTGCCAAATTTTTTTTGAAAATTCTGCAGTATATCCATTAGAGCCAGGCTTTTATCTCTTTTCACATTCTTTAAAACCACATATACTTCTTTATTTATTTCTCCTTCAAGCTCATTTGCCTCTGTATCTGACAAGATATCATAATTCATTTTATCTAAAATGGACAATAATGTTTTTATTTTCAAAAGAATTTCTAGAGGTATAAAGTTTTTGATAATTTTTTTTTTGTTTCGAGTAAAAGTTTATCCTGGTCTGATATTTCAGTACCTTCATCAGTCTCCAAAACAAAAATCTGTTTATCAGTATAATTAGCCTGAGGTCTAATTTGGTTGGCTTTCATTTTAACAGATAGATGTTTGGTTAAATCTGGCTTTGATTTTTAATGTTTCAGTTAAAATGTGAAGGTTATTTAATTAGTTTCATTATGTTTTAATTTTTATGAACAGAAAGATAGAGAGAATTCCATAAACTTATATCAACACATTTATTAAGGATTTGATTTTATTGAGTAAAATTTTCACTGTGCAAGTTAGTTATATTTATAGTAACTGTTAGTTGTATCATGCAAGAAAAAAATTATCAAAATGGCTTTTGAAAGTCAAAAAATGTTGAACATTTCAGCTTATTATTATCCATTTTTGTTTGAACATGTTGAAAAGTTTTCACAGGAAATAGAATATACTGTTCATTTTCTTGATAAAACAATAAATTTTATTTGAAAAAAGTATATGAAATTGTTTTATGTTTATTGTAAGTATTTTTTCATTACTAAAGATTTTGCCTTAACATAACACCATTAATTCTATTAGTTAAACTGTTTTTAGTTTGGCAGCACAATGTACAAAAGGGCTATTGACATACCTCTGGAGTCAACATCAAAAGTAAATTTATAGAGAAACCTCTATAATGATGCAGCCATATAGGCTAGTTATCTTGTGGTATTTGCTAATTTGGTTTACAATAACTGGCATGATGGACCATTATCTATTGTTTGTGCAAAACTAGTATTTAAATGAATACAGAATATATGGGTATTGGTGATTGTTTGGTGTAACTGAGCAGTATCAGATTTTTAATGTCAAATTCAGAAGAAAAATTCCATATCTGGGTACAAAATTTAAGATTTTAGACAAGACATATCTATTAGTAAAGAAGGCAAAAGAAATCTGTTCCAGAAAAGACAGAAGTATAGAGCATAAATGTGAAAATACAGTTGTTTTTATTCTAAATGAAATTGCTATGGCGTATGGCAGAAACTGACATAATCTAATATTAATGTGCAATTCTAATATAGACAAAGTGAGTGGTAATTAAATTTTGATGCTATCATATGCTTTCTACAAAACTTTAATTTCACTATTTTGTCTGACTCTTGAAAGAATAACTTGACTCCTGAGAGTGCCAATCAGCAATGTTACTGTAATTTGAGAATTATAGATAGGGAATTTGCTTCCTGGCATAGTCAAAAGGAAATCTTGTTTCTGTCTAGACCTGAAATACATGGCTTCGAATGGCTTTTTTATAATACTGATGTTGCTGTTTCTGTCAAGATCATAGGTAAGAAAGGGTGGAAGGAATCCTGATCTTCTGCTCAACCATATTTCAACTGACTTAAATATTTGAAGTCAGCTGTGTTAAAAAGACAGCATAAAATGTAAATCTACTGTAAAATCACAAATATTTGTGGGGGATTAAATTGCTTTATTTCGTGGGTTACTGAAAACCACGAGATTAAATGTCATCGAAAATTTTTAATTACCATTGTCCTCAATGGGATTTATTTTCAGTCACAAAACTCAATTCCATGAAAATTTTTACCAACAGAATTTTTTAAAAAGGCAAAACCACAAAATTTTAAACTAATGAATATTAATGATTATACAGTATTTTGTTTAATATATATTTATATAATTTTTATATACATTATTTTCAATACTGAAAAAAAAGTGTCCATAAATTTGTTTCCATGATACATGGTCATTGCATAAGCTGATATAGATATTTTTCTTGATAAAAAAGTAAAATTGACTTTCTTGCCTACACAAATGTTGTACAAAAAGTTTCTATGTACATTTTAACCAGTTTCTCCAAACTGTTGAGTAAAATCATGAAAATGTTTTAATTCCGATTCGGAAATAGTTTTTCTGTTTGTCCTCACTGAGTTCATAAAATCTTGGACAGTTACTTCCCTTGGAACAATCTGAAACAACACAAAATGAAGCATATCATAATGAATACAACAGATTCAAATCAAAACTGTTCAATAAATATCTGTTTCAGTCAAATTTCTAGGAGTGTAATTTGTAAGGCTACATTACAGAAAGTGTATTTTTTGCTATCAAATAAATTTGTTTGCATTATAGATTTCAATACTGTCTGGAATTGCACCTCCAATCATTCATTTTATGATTCTAGTACAGGTACTTCAAATATTTTTTGGATCATTTAATTTCAATATCTGTATTCACATCATTAACCCAATTTAACATAAACGTGGTTGACCAGCAGACCCTTCACTAAATTTCAGGAACATTTTGGAAAATCTTTATCTCCCAAATTTATGCAATAATTTTGCTTCCTTGAGAAATGTAAACCTATGGAATCCATCTCCAATAGAGTTGAGTAAGTAATTGTGTCTTACACACTAGTCAAGATATTATTTTTTACTTTATATCAAGGCAGTTGGATCTGGGTTGGTGGAGGAAACCGGAGTGCCTGGAGAAAACTACTAACTTTTGGCAAGCAAAGTGACTAGCTTTTCCACACTAAGAACTATGTGAGCAAGATCTGAACCTAGGCAGTGAGAGTCACTTTGATTTTAAGGCTGTATTTTATTTAGACCACTCAGCCACTTAGCACCAAATCCATCTCCAATAGAAATTATTGTACATAGGAAATGTCACTGGGTACATGTAGTACATTGGTGAATTCCACTGGCAAGATATAAAATTACAACAAAAATGTTACAGAAAGCAAGTTTTTATGGAGTAAAATACATTATCATATTATTTGTATATTGATGTTTACAAGAAACAATTCACACTTTAAAATTTGATGTAAGGGAGACAACTTGAGGGAAAAAATTCAAACCATTCGATGACCTGTGTATGTACATGCATATTGAAAAAGCACAAAACACAAAAAGTTCTGACACTGAGATACTTTACAGATGTAAGTATGCTATAACTTAGTTCTTTAGTTTTGATTTACCTTTTCAGGTGGTAAATCTTTAAATGCCATATTTATAGACTCTTCATCTCCATCCTCACATGGCTTAAACATTCCATCTATAATAAAAACAAAAAATATAGAAATATAACACACACACACACACTTATTTTTTCCCACTTTTTATCACAAATTTGGAGAAAATCAGATAAATTTATGATTAGGTATGGCATTACAAGATATATTTATGGAAATGAAAATTTGATAATCATGATGTGCATTTATTGTTAATAGAAAATAAAAATAAAAAGAATAGCAACTCTCCAGCAAAAATGACACAAAAAATTTAAACAAGAAGAAGAAGAAGACGAATGGGAAGTGGTCAGGTCAGGGATGATGGAGGAAATTGCAGTGTCAAAAGAAAACTCCTGACCTGACAGCAAACCAACAAACCTGTTCACATTAGAGGTATGATTTAAACCAAGATGGAGGTGATGTGATCTGTAATCAAGCACTTTAGAAACTCTTCCTCCATAAGCCCAGCAAGCATGCTTAACACCTGTTTATAAGCAGTGCTTTGCGTTTATCACGAAAGTGGGTAGATTTTAATTGGATATCAAATGAATAAATATCAACTCATTGCATAAGCTTCTGATTTGATTGATTAATTTATGGCTGAAACTAAACACAGATCATTCGAAAGACAATGTCAGCTAAAAGGAAAACTGACTTCAAAGACTTTATAAAACTCTATAGAGAACTAAACACATGAAATATCAACTTTAAGTCCCCTTACCCCTAATTACTGAAGTTTTACTTCAATGTTCAAACTTACCTGGACCTGGTTTCCAGTGTAGTGACTTCTGTAGATCTCTAATTGGACCAAATAAAGCCTCTAATATCATGTTTGATATATCACTTCCAGAATATCCCTCTGTTTGGTCTACCAATAATTCCCATTCTTTATCTGTTAAACTAATCTTATTTTGTTTTGTGTTAATTTTCATCAGCTCCAATCTAGCATTTCTGTAATAACAGATTTATGTTTAAAAGATCTGTGTGGCTGAATGCATATTGCCTTTAGACTTGTGCATAAACAAAGCTTTAGGCCTGCATACCCAGAAATTTTGATATCAGTATTGCGAATGATCACACATTTAAATTCTCGTAATAAATGAACAATTAACCTGCTTTATGCTAGTTATTCTATAGAATAATATATCAATTAAATATGAAACAAAATATTTTTTTTGTTTTTAAAAACTTGGTTATGTTGAAAGTCCCAATGCATTAAGGTGGATAAGGTAGTGTTACAAATATCTTCAGATGGATTCGTAAGGATGCAGGTGTATGTAGTATTAAATACTACTAATAATTAGGACATACAACAACAGGTGTTCATCCTAATCATTATTAGTAATTGTTCTTAAAAGATATAAGACCAAGATTAAAATACACTGTGTTATGTGTGTAAGCATTATAGACCAATTTATTAGACTCTAAAGGCAGACCCAACCTGCAAAAAGGTTGACGAATATATTAAAAATATCCGGAAAATTATTCACTTTAAGTAGGTCTTACTTTTGACTTTATATCTATTTCATACATTTAGCTTTGTTGACATGCCGATTATTGGTCTGATAGGCAAAAATAATATTTTTCTTCATGACATGTTACAAATTTTTCATCTTTGATTGAAATGCTGCTTATGCCCCAGTCAAAATTTTTTTTTACCTAAATAAAATATGTCCATTCTTAAATTGTAAAAGAAAACAGAGTACCCAGAAAATTTCAGCCACAATAAGCACGAAAATGACAACGCAATCTGCCAAGAGTGAAATATCTGACCTAGGCCACAAAGAAGCCTTGTGATCCCAAACTGGCATTTAGACCACCTGACCCCAGAAGCCCCAAATCTTTCTTCTGAAATAAATATATCAATGATGAACTTGAAATAAATTTACCTATCTGGTAATGGAATGTAGATTCTTTTCTGAAATCTTCTGAGAAATGCTGAGTCTAGCTCCCATGGACAATTAGTGGCACATAAAAGAAATATTTTATCTGCCATATCAGAGTTATCTGCCCCTTCCATCTGTTTTAGAAGTTCTGTTTTAATTCTTCTAGTATATTCCTCTTCTCTTGAACTTCTCTGTCTACAGATACTGTCAATCTCATCAATAAATATTACCTAAAATAATAAAAATACCAGAGCTGTCTCTAAAGGAGACTGATATCCCCCCCCAACAGACCTGCCATCAGCAGTCCTGTCTAAATACCCCCTAAACTTTCTTTGCTGGGGGTATAATAATTCATGTATTGATACAGACTTATGAAAAGTGACTTACTAATAAGATGATCTTACTTATTTTAAGAGATTACAACTTAAGGTTGCAGAAATTCTAGTCTTAAAATGCACTTATTGCAATGAGCAAAGAGGGTTAATTCTTTATCATAGACCTTATTTTTTCAATTCAGGTAAAAAATCTACCATCCCCTCCCTATCTTAAATCTTGTGTTGCATTTATCTGTAAATGTTCTCTTTTGAAGCAAGCATGGTCTTAGCTGCATAAAGAAATGTCATCATAAAGTTACTGTTGACTGTGGTTAGTTTATCTTGTCCCCTAATGAAGTAGAAAACATATTGGTTTTGTTCTATTTATACATTATTACGTTTCATGAAGGATCTGTGTTACATGTACTACAGCATTGTCTTTGAAGTATAGTGCCTGAGCTGCAGGTGAAGAAGCTATACTCCCAAGACAATAATTTTAAGTAGCACAGGTCTCTCATGAAAACATAATAATGTTTTTAGTACATCACATAACACTATAGTTTATAGGACAGATAGCCGTTGACAAATAAAAAGGACAAACTATTCCCATAGAAATCAAAATTCATATCTTGCTCTATCATACCTTTATATTCCTATTTGCAAAACAAGATGTCATGTTGTTTACAAATGGCAGACTTTTCAAGGGGAAAATAATGTTGCATTGCTTGTTGGGCTTTTGGTAATGTTCTTGGACCCATCCATTTCAGTCACAGTGGGTGGGTCAAGTATTCTGAGCCCAAGTAATGTGCTATTAAATGGTTCCTCTTAAACTTATGTTATATCACTAAATAAGTCATACCCCATAAAAAATATCTAACTAGCTTATGGCTGTGGAAAAGTAATTGGACATACTCAATACTTACAGATCTTCCACTCTGGTTGAATGCATGTTGAAATAATTCCTTTATCAACCTATAATGTCAAAGTAACATAGTCTTAAGAAATTTAAATATCTAAGGTCTGGTCACAGTATATTGATCAACAGCTAAAATACATAAAGTAGCTAAAGCAAAATGGAATAAAAAAACTAGGCCATAAATAAAATCTGTAGCATCTAGACACATAGAGCTAAGACTTTATCTTGTGACCTTGACCTTTGACCTACACAACACCATGTGTTACTCAACACATCAAATTAAATTGGTATATATTTTTCCAAGTTTAATCAAAATCCATTCATAGATGTGGGTTATAGAGTAGAAACATGTTTACATGGAAAGACAGACAGACAAACAGATTCCTATATTACCCATGCCCCCTTCAATCTTAGTTTGCAGGGGATATAAAAATGATATCTACAACATCTGGATGTGTTTGCTATAATACTTACTTTTCACTTTCTCCAACCCAACTTGATACCAAATCAGAACTGGACACTGAGTAAAATGTAGAATCAATCTTAGAGGATAAAGCTTGGGCTAGTCTGGACTTTCCTGTTCCTGGAGGTCCATACATTAATATTCTCTTCCAGGGTTTAATACTGCCTATAGAAACATAAAAAATTGTTACATTAACATATCATAAATAAATAAGTAAAACATAAATCACAATTCACAGGAATTAAAAATGGAGGATCTTACACAACTGTTCCTGTAATACAGAATTTGTTAAGTGAGTTGACATACATAATTAATTGACAAGTGTCATAATAAACTATATATATATATATATATATATATATATATATATATATATATATATATATATATATATATATATATATATATATATATATATATAACTGGTATTCAATTTACTATCTTGGAATGGCATTCATAGTGCTATATTTTCATTTGCTGTGTGTAACTCCCATTTCTTCAAGCTTGAGAGCCATTGCGTTTATATGGACTATAATTCACAAAACTCTGTGACTCTGTGTATAAATACAGATAAAATGCAATACACAATCCAGAACTACAATATTATAGGTAAACAAACATGGCTGACATGGCTTAAAAGGGCATTTATGAGATTTTACAAGAATGGTTCATTAACATAATGTATTTTTGAGAATATTAGATATAAAATAATAATAATTAATTTGAATATCAATAAAATAAATGTGTTGTTTTTTTGTGGACTATATTTCAGTCAAAAATCATGTTCTGGGTTTAATATGCATGTGCAAATTCTTTGTGGCTGTTGTGTCTACTGGACTCATCCCGGTGTGCATGTGTTATAGATTGAAATTTCTGAGCCTTGAAATCAATGAATATTTTTTTTTTTTAAATATTAAACAAAAATATAACATATACAATTGAACTGTTTTAAAATGATGTTCATTGTCAATATGAATGCAAAGACTTTGCAAGTGCAAACATGTATTATTCCATTTGCTTGCAAAGTTTTTGCATTCATATTGATAATGAACATCATTTTAAAACAGTTAGTTTAGTAGTTATATTAATATTTCACATTTTTAATGAATCTTATTATGGTTGTTTGATTCTAAAACAGATTTACATTATGGATGAAACAGCAAATATATGAAGTCACACATATATGCTCAAGCAAATAGTTGAAATATAAGTAAATTATTCTTGACTCAGACTCAAAAAGTCATTCAAACAAACAATCAACTCTAACCTTGGAAAGTTTTTAAAAGCATTTGTTTACAGTTTACTTCCTTGTCAAATTGTTTTGTCAAATTTAATAAAAAAGTTCAGTTTTCAGGGCAAAGTAGTTAAAATTGGGATAGAATTCATTTAATTTTGGTCATCTGACTTAACATGCATCATTTTTATAGTAAAAGAATTTTAGAATGGTAAGTAAAATAAAGTATTGAATCAGATATTTGCCTTTAAACTATTTCCATCCAAAAATTACATATACCAGTAAATTACCAATAAAGTGTTAAATCTTTTTGTGTTTGCCCTACAGTCATTTCAAGAGAGTATACTAATGAGTAATTCTTGTAATTAACATAGGTTTGTTTTTTATATACCTGTAAACAGGTGTGTTTTTTTATATACCTGTAAACAGGTGTGTTTTTTATATACCTGTAAACAGGTGTGGATACTGTAAAGGCATAATAATAGCTTCATGAAGAGCTTGTTTAGCATCCTGTAATCCAGCAATATCATCAAACGTAATGCCACTCTTACTGATAATTGTGTCTTCTATTGATGCTGTACGAACATTCTTATGTTTTTCATCACCTGAAAACAATTCATATAACAAATTAATGTCTTACACTAATCACTGTATTATTAAAATTACACACTAACAATATCATAGATCTGTTTTAACTGTATTTGGGAAATTAAGGTTTCATTCAAGAACATGTATGTACTTGAAAATGGTAAGTAACTTTTACATCACTAAAAACTTTAATGTAATTCATAAAAGATTATAAATAAATTTCATCTATATATTGTGACTATAATTAATATCACTTATATATCTTGAGTAGTAAAAATGAAGTCATTCACTACAAAATGTAAGAATCTACAAACATTTTGTTTCAAGTTATCTCCCTTAAGTATACATGTACAATCATTTTAAATTTTAGAATGCTGAAATTGTATCAAATTAACTTTTTGGTATAGATTTACCTTGCTTGGATATAAAGGCAGAGGTGCATTTAATGATTTTTGGTAGATATACATAATGATTTTGTATTAGATACACAACAAAGTTTCTTGAGGCTGGGGCCTATAAGCGTTTTGTCTTGAAACAGATTAGTAGATTATTGAACTGAGTTCATTGAAGTGCTGGAATGGTACTTGTTTTAAGCCTCAACCAAGATTATGTAACATATATCCAGGCTACCAATTCAGAAATGGTAAAAAAAAACAGGAGTACCTGGAGAAAAATGTCAACAAATAAAATACATAAAGTTCATCTTGTCTAAACTGAATCTTAGATAAATTTTTTAGCAAATCTAGAACAAGATCTTTATACTGTTTTTGGATAAAGTTATCTATGTAGTAAATGTGTCTTGTACAAAAAAATCTTCAGTCCAGAAAGTTTTCAACATAGACAGGTTCCAATGTATGTATACTATTTTAACTGAAAAAATGGTATCTTTAGCTTAACTATTATATGGGGCAGGCTTGAATAGAGCAGTGAAATTTTATCGTGATTTAAGATTCCTTTACTAATAATGATTCAGTCAGTTAAAGGATTATGAAGTAATATAAACCATAGTGCAAGGAGAAAAAAACCAACCCTGGACAAGGAAGCTGACAAACTTTCTCACACCAAAGCCTGTCCCTATTTGGATTCT
Organism: Tegillarca granosa; assembly: GCA_029721355.1. Lineage (NCBI taxonomy): Eukaryota > Metazoa > Mollusca > Bivalvia > Arcoida > Arcidae > Tegillarca > Tegillarca granosa. The sequence continues at coordinate 95,676 of JARBDR010000351.1, read as the reverse complement.
AACTTAGAAATTGAGAGTAGTTTTCATCTGTAAGTGCATGCTTTAGACCACTTGGCCACCAAATCCCCTTTGTGGGACTGAGTCAATTAATATGTAATATTCATACTATTTGTATTTGGTGCTGTGTTCACTGTATGAGAACTTCTCCCATCATTTAACTGTTTTATTTTAGCTTGTAGGATTTCACTCTGATCTTTAACTGATGTTGCTATCTGTTGTAAAATACTCTGAAAAACAGAATAGAGTAACTAGAAGAAAAGGTAGACTTATTTCTGATTAATATCCTTCCCCCTTTTTGCAAGGAATAGATCCACATTTTCTTTTTAAAAATTATTGAAGAGGTAAATATTAAGTTTATATATACATACGTGTGTGTGTGTGTGTGTGTGTGTGTGTGTGTGTGTGTGTGTAAAATTTTCCAGCTAAACAAGTGTCAAAATATAAGCTAGTTAGAAACTATAAAAATTTGACAAAATTACTATATGTACATTTTTAAGTCATGTTTTTACTTTTTAGTACTAGACAATATAAATATGCTAAATAATACAACTTCTTCATTTGTGAAAATTGGAAAACCTTTTATCAATAAATAATGTTAACAAAGTTTCATCATATTTGGAGAGGAGTGGACTGGAGTAATGGTAGAGGAAACCGGAGTGCCTGGAGAAAAACCACTGACTTTCGGCAAGCAACTGACAAACTTTCTCGCACTAAGATCTGTCCTGAGTGGGATTTGAACCCAGATGGTGAGAGGTGCTGTGATCTGTAAGCGAGGCCCCATATTTGGAAAGGACATTTTGGGAGTATAATATTGAGTACATATCAATTGAACCTTTGCAATTAAACTCCTAAACTGCAAATTACTAAAGATAAAAAAAAATAAATGTGAAATATCTGAAGTCTTTATACTTGCAATCAGTAAGAAATAAACCCTTATATTTGAGCAAATTACAGAGGCATAATAATCACTTGGTCTTTATTGAACAGGCATCAGAATTTTTGATTTTGAAACTGATCAGAAAATTAAAAAAAAAACAAGTATTGGTCAGCTGAACACCATTGGATATATCGACTTAGATGTTCAAATATGAAGACTTACACAATAAAACGGATCTTGTTCTTCTGTAGATAACTGATGTACTATATTCCTACATCTCTCTAAGTTAGATAACATCATCTGTATGTCGATGTTTGATGATTTCTGACCCTCAAATAGGGTTGTCTCTAAACTGAAATATTTATAGTAACAAAATAAAAATGGCCAATAAATATGAACACATTGAATATTTGACAACTCATATTGCATTGTACAATATTACAGTTTTGAAGTCTAACACTTGTACTTTAAAAAGACAACATTTTGAATCATTTTATATTTTGATATCATCATCTTTATGTCTATGTTAAATTGTTTACACATTTGATCTTCAATAGCAGGTACATACATGCATTGCCAATATACCACAGTTAAGATGCATACAAATATTCCTGACAGAAACATAGACAAATCAGACCATGTTAAGCTGAACAATTAGATTTTCCTTACTGCCTATAACTGTCACTGTTGGCTTTTTGGCATGTATATTTTGTCATATAATCACTTCATTTATATAATTCTTTTGTTATAGATCATTTAAGTACAGGTAATCCAATTTAAATACACCCTTAATACATTTTATTTTTTAACAATAGCAATAGCATGACAGCAATATATATATATTGAATAAATGGATGAAATTTCATTAATGTCTTGAGTTAAAAAGATATGAATATAGACTGACTTGAATTCTGAATAAATATGATTATTTAATATAAACTATATGTATATATAGTTAGCATTGTTTTGTTTTGTTTGTTTGTTTGGTTTTTTTTTTTTTTTTTTTTTTTTTGGTAATAACAACATAATAAAGAGAAAATAAATTTTAAAAATATAAACATTCCAACAGATTTGTATCATGCTCACAAAAAATAAAAAAAAATTAACAATTATAATTAACATAAAAGTTAAAACTCTTAATTCCTTGATACACACAGAAGAAAACAGAAATTTCTAGAAATAAGCATGAGGTATAAGGTATTGAGACACGGCAGATGTTTAAGATTTATTTTGTTAGGTTGCAAGCTTAATGCTATGCATTTGAGCAAGAAGAGCAGCCTAGAAGCTAAACAAATGTGTACTGGTCAGGAGATGTTGGGGTTAATCTGCAGGGACTGATTTCCAATCAAAGGGGGAGAAGGTTTTGCATGATGAATCGCTGAACACCTGAAACCGTTATAAGTACTGGCCTGATGAGCCATTAGCCTCAGAGTCGACTTTTACTTAACTTTTCAAAGGTTCAAAGTGCATTTCTTAATATTATTTAACATATTTGTAGAATTTCAGAACAATCGTGATAAAATGTCAAAAAGCAGAATGTGTTTATTTTATTCTATGGAAAGTTTTACAGAGTTTTGCAACATATTCTTAAAAGCAATACATACTGAAAGAGAAATTAACAATAATATTTTCTAATATTTTTTAAATGGTCAAATGAGGCTTTTATTGTTTTAGTCTCTTTCTTTTCAGATCATGTTGAGTTTTATCTGAATACACTGTAATGAATAACTTAGATCAATAAATATATAAACAACTATAATTTTAAATACATAGTGTGAACAAGAATCTATTACTTACCAAGTTATGCATTCTTTTTAATTTTGCAGCAAAATTTACAAAAAATATAAATAAATAAATAAAACAATAAATAAATAAATAAATAAAAATCTCTATTTTTTCTAAATTAAATTTACAAAGCTGACAAAAAATAATACAATCTTACAACATTTAATTTTATAATTTTATAAATAACTAAATTCATAATTATTTGATTATGCATTGTGTTGTATCTTTTATATTTTTCAAACCTCAAAAAGCTGCAAAACTGTTTATGCGCCTTTGAACATCAGCTCATTCACTCTCAAAATCACTTACACTTAAAAACTGATTTTCAAAAAAGTTGAGAAAAAGGAAATGTCGTGTTGAAATTTGAAAGCGCGTGTATCCTAATATTTGAATGATCTTAATTCAAAACCACTAATCAGCTATGACATAAAGTTTCAATTTTCGTTCGATAAACACAAAACCATATTTCTATCAGAAAATACAACCTTTATAAAGAGATCCTTCAGGATATTGCAACATGCTGTCAGACCTGTTTCATTTTGCATATTATAAACCGGTTCATTCTTCCTGTTAGTCTTGTTAACTCGTACCATGTTCTGACATAACCATTTTAATTGTGTCCGTTTCTTAAATAAATGTTTGTCACATTTCTATTATTTTCGGAACACTGTCGGGAAAGAATTTTGTATGCGCTACCTTGGGTGTGCTTATGATAATGGACGCCTTCGCAGTCGCGCCATCTGTTTTAAGATTTCTTTAATCAGAGGTCGAGAGGAGGTCACTTCAAAGTGTATTTTTTAATAGATCGGTTTGATCAAAAACTTTAATTAATGTGTAAAATTAGTTTTTTCCAAATATTTTTTTGTTAGAAATCACTTTATTCGAATGTGCATCAAAAACATAAAACACAATTGTTTTTCCGGTTCCGAATTTATACCAGTTCCAAACATTTATAATTGTCTGATTAAAAAAAAGTAGTTCACATTTTCCCATATTTCTTTTCAGTAATGACGTTTGGGTATATTGTATTAATGCATTCGATCCATATATTTTCCAGCTTGTCATTAAGCATATATAACGCAACACGGAGATGTTTCGTGGTTGACCTAATTATTTACCAATACCAAATCATAGTCGCTGACACGCTTTTGACACACAAGTTTAAAAAAAATACGTGCATAAAACAAAAGGACAACTTAAGTATTTATTCAGAGGTATAACTTGTTTACCATAAAGTTTTTATGAAATGCTCATTTTAACTTTTTTATATTTTTATTTGCCTTGTGAAATTCCCATTGCTGCAAGCTTGAGAGCCTTTGTGTTCATATTGACTTTGAACGACAAAAACCTCGTCATTCTGTATATGAATACATTTAAAATGCAATACACCATCCGGAACTACATTACCATAGGTAAACAAATATGGCTGCCACGTCACTTTTGTTTATATTCGAGACAAGATTGAAAAACGCATTTACGAAATTTTACAAGAGCGGTTCAATGATTATAATGCACGAAATAAAATCAAAGAAATTAATCAAATAGAATTTTAATAACATAAATAGACACGTCGTAATATTGACATTGTGACAGAGAGAGTTTAAAAAATCAAATGGTGTTTTTGATGGCTTGTTGAAAGAACGGACAAGAACTAGTCTGTCAAAACCAACAAACCACAAAAAATTCTTGAACAATAAAATCTTATAAAAATTTCTTCCTACCTTGGCGAAGCTGATACATCCCCTATTATTTTGAGATAATGTGAAATGGTACAACTTGTCAATTCATTTTGTGTCTCGCGAGATGTGAATTTCAATTGAAATAAGATTCACGAAACAAAGCAGAAAAATCACAAGGTGAATTTGGCACCCATCCAAAATATGCCCTAGAAACGTATTTATGCCCCATCCAGTGAAAATTGTCCGTTTCACATGCTTCGTTTGTTGATCGGAAGAACTGAAAAACCAGCTACATGCTTTTTAATCAATATAACAGGGATACACTAGCAACTCCTCAAAACTATAATACATGGTTTAAGTACTACAAAATTCCTTGCTAAACTTAGAACGATTATTTTCTAAACTTTGAAAGATATTTGCACCACATTAGGCGTAGATAAAAAGTATACTCCTCACTGCTTTGCTGTTTAACATTTAAACGATATCGAGTATGAAGCACGACACATCATGTTTATGTCCAATCACATGAGTGAATCTCAACCTAACAATGTCGACATTCCCGCTAAATCCCTGTCCATGCTCACATATCCCGGAGCAGATTCGAAACCCACATGCTTGGCCATTGAACATCACCCCCTGCTACAGGTTCCTCCGTATCAGATTCACAAATTTCGCTTCCAACATATAGCCAGCAATCTTTCAATGCAATTAACACTTTTACTCCAAATTTCTTTGCAATTCTCACTTCAGTTCTTGCACTTGTTACTTCAATAATTGATATGGCACCACACGGGTGTACCCGACTTTCGACCGAAATAAAGTACACAAATAACAACACATTTATTGTTGCTATTCAAATTTTTATTTATATTATTATATATCCAATATTCTCAAAAAATACATTATGTTAATGAAAAAATCGAGAAAATACCATCATAATACCATTATTTTTCACCCCCCCCCTTTATTCTGATCTCGGAAATCTGTTCCAAACCGGCAAAACAGCGAACATTAGTTTTAACAATTATTCCTAATTTACAATCAATTATCAATTAACAATAAATAATCATAGACTGGACATAATCACTGGATACTTGTGAACTTAAATCACACAAACTGTATTGTCTTTGTTTCATAGTGAAATCAGTAACAACGCCGCTACAAATACCTTTCTGTAAAGACGTATATACTATACCGTAAAAGAAATCTCTGCTATACGGAATCAGTAAAACAACTGTTTGTCAAAATATAACTTACTGTATCTGTTATTAATTCCAAAGTTGTAAATCTTATAATCGTGAATTATCTTAATAAGAAATTATGGAGTTTAACGCCCAATTTAAGATTCTTTTCTTATATCAAGGCCATCATTGCTGAGATGGTAAGTGGAAACCGGGCCAGGGGTACCCAGAGATAGCCACCGACCGTCGGCAAGCGAACTGACAAACTTTTTTACACCCAAATATGTGTGTGTGTGTGTGTGTGTGTGTGTGTGTGAGAGAGAGAGAGAGAGAGAGAGAGAGAGAGAGAGAGAGAGAGAGAGAGGGTAAAATTTTGTTTGATTTTAAACATTACATATTTCTGTTGACCCTCTGGACAGTGCAATTTTCCTTGATCTGTCAAGTAAGACCATTTGGGCACCCTGACATCCATAGATAGTCTTTTGTCATAACATTTTAAATAATGATGTGTGTTGAAATGCCCCTGTTATTTTGGCAAAAAGCAGCCTTTGTATGTAGTTCCTCTAGATACTAGACCTACAAACAATTGATGGTCTGACAATTCAGTACTTTCTGTACTTTGATTTTTTTATCTTGTCATTTTTATTTATAATGTGTGTTGAAATGCCCGTTTTTTGGGCAAAAAGCGTCCTTTGTATGTAGTTCCTCTAGATACTAGACCTACATACAATTGATGGTCTGACAATTTAGTACTTTCTGTACTTTGATTTTTTTATTTCGTCATTTTTATTTGTGATGTGTGTTGAAATGCCCCTGTTTTTTGGGCAAAAAGCGTCCTTTGTATGTAGTTCCTCTAGATATTAGACCAAAATACAATTGATGGTCTGACAATTCAGTACCTTCAGTACTTTGGTTTTTTATCTTGTCATGTTTATTTATGATGTGCGTTGAAATGCCCCTGTTTTTGGGCAAAAAGCGTCCTTTGTAAGTAGTTCTTCTAGATATTAGACCAACATACAATTGATGGTCTGACAATTCAGTACCTTCAGTACTTTGATTTTTTATCTTGTCTCGGTGACTAAGTAATAAAACAAACATACCAGTCCTTGTCCAAATCACAATCCAAAAAAACATAAACTTTACAGTCCTTGTCCAAATCACAATCCCAAAAACACAAACATACCAGTCCTTGTCCAAATCACAATCACAAAAACAAGGTAAAAACTTTGAAAGCTGGCAGAATTAGTTATACACGTGAACTTCCATCAAGGAGGCCGGGTGCCCTGGAAGGGTAAGCACCTCCTGTCTAGCTAGCTACACCCGTCACGTGTAAGTTAATTTTGAGAATGAAAGGAACAAAGAACTATGATAAGTCAAACATATCCAGTATAAGTTTGGATACAGTGACTACATACTTATCAACAATATTGTACGACGGCCATAAATTTTTTTTAAAGGCCTTGATTAGCCTAGGCTTGCAATATTCTTGCGTCAACAATTTAATTGTAAGCAGTTTGCTTCGTTGTAGAAAGTTGTAGTGGGAACAAGGTCTACCACAACGAATTAACTGTGAAACATATACACCATACGCAGGAGAAGCTGGGGCATTACTGCAAAAAACGGAAACTTGACAATAGAGAAGTCATCAAGTTTGTCGTATAGCTTCAGATGTAACTTTTCGTGGGTACAAGTCCAAATATAAACTAAAGTGAACACCTAACGATTAAAGCGCCTCATCACCTATGCTCAAACCCCACTCGAGGCAGATTCTTTACTTTAAATTATTCAAATAATTTTGGACCTTTAGGTTAATCAATTTTCAACTGTTACGTTTTTTATCTATCAGATTTTTCAAACCCCAGTGTCGATGATGAGGAATAATTTTCCGAAATGTGCACATATGGCACATCAAAATTTAACAGGTATTTGTGTTATATATTGTCAGTTTGAATACCGAAGATCGATTGTTTTCTCAAGCTACTTTCTATTCCTCCTCTATCCCTTACTGATTCGAAATTAAGACTGCTGCATAAAACGTTATAAAGCTACTTGACTCTTTAAATGTATCCTCTTGTCGTTTTTTTCACTATATATATATATATATATATATATATATATATATATATATATATATATATATATATATATATATATATATATATATAATTAATACACTGACTATATATTAGTTTGACATAATGTTTAGTTTTTATGTTTTATTTTAAAAAGGTAAAAACAATATCATCATTAAAACTTAAACCGTTGTATTTACAGACAATTTTAAAGTTGTTGCAAGCCACCTATATTTACATTTCTCTGTCAAAATCCATGTTTTTAATTTCATCTGAAGTTTTTTCCTAGTTCCTTCTGGTACTTGGAGCTATAAAAAAGTAAAAGATAGTAAAATATCTTCTGAATCAGTATTTTCAAAGTCATTCACCTTATGGTTTATTTATTTTTTATACTGCTGTATCAATCGAAGTATATAATACCACTGACCATTTATCTTTCATTACATCTTCAAGGAAAAAAATAAAAACTCTTTAATTCTTTTTTATATGTCTAGATATTCCAGAATTAATAAAAATGCACTTTTTTGAAACTATGTGCACATCTGATACATCAAAATTTAGCTGGTATTTGGGTTATATATTAACAACTATAAAGTATATTTTATTTTTTTTTTCATTGTGTACTGAAAGATTGTTGCAATCTAAAGGAAATAATAATTATATATGCCAAAATTTTAAACAGAAAAAAAAATTAGTGTTATACAGAATATAACACAGCAGTCTGTCAATTAGATCAGGAAATCAGTAAACTATAATCATATAAAAGCAAGTGTATACCTTAAATATTTCTTATGAAAATACCTACCTTATGCAAATAGCTGGACTTTTGTGTTCTAAAAATAAATGTTATAGATAAAGAATGTATTTCCAAAAGTTGTGTTCGCATCGAATTTATGCATCGAGAAAAATTAAACAAAATAAAGAATGTTTAAGAACAACATTGGATTTATGTTAAATAACAGATGGAATTATTAGACACTTAAACTAGCGACTGTTGTAATGTAAATGATTTTTCGAAAACATTGCAAAAGTATTTAAACTAGTAGCCCATAAAATTTATCAAAACAATTTATCAAAGCTATTAAAACAATGAAAGAATTGGAAAAAGAGGTCTGATTGATGAAAGAGAAGTACCTGTTGTGATCAGTTTTGTCAAGGGGTTTAAATGTTTGTCTTTTGAAGAAAGGAAATATTTTAACAAATCATTCTCTTTAATTCATTTTTTTCACTCTTCTTTTCATTGTACCTTTCATAATGAAATATCCATCCTCATCGATGTCCCTTCCAGAAACGGAGCTATCAGCTGAACCTTGTTCATTTGAGTTTGCCCTTTTCATTTTTTATATAAAAAGGAATGTAAGCCGAGTAGTCCTTGTTTTAAAGGTGAAAATGTTTTCAGATTTTGGTTAATAACTTAAATTTTTATTGCATCGACGAAGAAGTTGAGAACTTTTGCCATATTTAAACATTTAAACCAATTGAAATTAACAATAATAACAATTAAAATAATTTAATTAACCCTAACCTATCTGTTTTGTTTTCTTATAGAATGTTTTCAATTTTGTTGTGTTTTATATATTAAATTTTGTCAAAAGTCATTTTCAGCTACACTATTTCATAAAAAAAAATTCACCAAATTTCTAATACATCTTATACGACTACGATCAAGTAAACGATACTTTTTCGATGAGTACATGTAATATGGAATCTATCAAACTTAAACATCTATCAAACTTAAACATTTTATATAAAAAGATTTGTCAGTGGTTTTGACAAATCACTGATTATTTTAGAAATCAATCATTTTTCATGGATAACTATAAATATACCTTTTAAATACTAAGCATGCAGTAATAAAATAAAAATACATGTACCTTGCGAGAACTTGAGAATTCATCAGTTCTACAATGAACACAAAATATATAATCAATAATGTCAATATAATAATCAATATCAAATAGCCCTCGCTTTCCCCATGCTATGAAGTTTGTGATTATAATTTTTCTATTCAACTTACCTCTTCTTTGGTTAACATCATCATACGCAGATATTTCTACATCAATAGACAAATCTTCATAGGGTCTACAAAGCCAATAATAAATGTAAGAAAAATCAATGATTCGACAAACCTGTTTAATTTGTTCTTAATGTGAACTTTTCTTAGCACATATTTAATAAAATATTACATAATAAAAATTGTAATGTTAAAATGTACAATTAACTAGTTTAATATTTAACTTTTAATTTTAGTAAATTTCTTGGCATATTGGGCACATTGCCAAATTGCTCAAATAATCCCAGGTAGTTAATTTTGATAGAAATCCATTATTATTCAAATTATCAATTTCATTCTCGAAGAAAACCATATTTGTTTAATAAATGAAACATAAATTATACCTTTTGAAAACATCGAATTAATACATGCTTTAAAGATTAGAAAAAAAAATCAAACAATCTTTTTCTATTTTAAAACACATTAAGGTTTTTTTTTTTTTTCACTTTCCTAGATGTTTCTAACATTTCTACTAACAATTAGGTAACATGTTTGAATTAGAAACGCTCCTTATCTAGACACCACTTTGCCATAAAATATATATTTTATGATATTCAAATCGCATTACATTTTTAATTTCCTACATTTCCTTGTTTTTTTTGTTGTGTTTTCTAGCTTATCACATTTCTTGACATAATCCATTTATTACTAAAAATTAATGTTTGCTTATTAAAAAACAAACATTTTGGTCCAGGTCCAAATCACAATCTATTAAGCAAACTGAAAAAAGTAAACTGGCTAATTCAATCAACGCTTGAACTTCAACAAAAGAGTGCGTAATTATTGAATATTGTCTACTTACATAAATTACAATTTTGAATACTTACCGCAAAGCAGCAAGTTCTAAAATGTGAATAAACCAAAAGTGAAATTTAAACAAGAGTAAATTGTTAAATTTGTTTTTATGAAAATCTGCCAAGATTAAAGCCTTACTGCAGAAAAAATGAAACACCGAATATTCTTGAATTTTTATCAGACCGATTGTATTTTATGCTCTGGATAAAGTTTACATTTTTCTCCCATAATCATATTGCTAACGTTTAGTCAGTGTGAGTTATTTTCATCTTGAAACAATTTGTAATTTGTCTATAGTTTATAATTCAAAATATTATACACTTATTCAGCTAGGAATATTAGAGGTATTTCATTTCTTCAGGAAAGTGAGCGACTTGAAGTTTTAAATTAAACTAATTAAATAATCTAATAAAAAGTATTGTTTTTATTATTTTAAAGAGGTATATATTATCAAAATATAAAGCATCAAACGGTACAAATGTCGAAAATTAACCATTTGCTAGAAGAATGCATTACGTCTATTGTCTTTGTCTTTTGTTGCATTGCCGACGACATGTAACAAAGACTGTATTATTAATTATTAAATGTATTTGAGTTCAACTTACCAATCTCTCGTACACGATTCGCATAGACGTTTCCAATTACTGCCTCAGATTGGTCACTTCTACGACAAAAATTGCAAAAAAAAAAAAAAAAAAAAAAAAAAAAAAAAAAAAAAAAAAAAAAAAAAACTGAATTAAATTCCTCAAAATATATAGGAGAAAATGGACGCGCAACGACCTTATGTTAACTTAAAAGTATTAAAGATGTAATTCAGAATAACAACAACTTAAACAATAAATGCATATCCCGCTTTACAAATTTGTACATTACGCACACTTCTTAATTGGAAAAAAATAACAATTATTCGCCATTTATTAAGATTTGTGGATCGTATTACCAATGCTTCTTGATAAATAATTTGCGACTTCGAGTGAAACAGAGAGAGAGAGAGAGAGAGAGAGAGAGAGAGAGAGAGAGAGAGCATTTAAAGACAATTTTCGACCTTTGAAAAATATTTAAAAACAATATAAGTATTACCGCCTCTCCTCAGCTCTATTGTCTACAATAAAAACAGTTTGTATTAATATAAAGTGATATTTAGTTAATATAACAATTTATCACATTTTATCGTTATATTTGCAAAATGGTTTTAATGTAGCTTTGCCTTTTTGTCTCCACAATTGTTGCTGCAGCAAACCAATATATATACAAAGCGAGTTTTTGTCGAAAACGAACGATAAAGACGGAACTGCAGTTTCGTAACTTCGTGAATGAAAAAAATAATTTTTGCTCGAGACAGATCTATTCATGATTTTTATATATTTTGCATTTTACTTCATGTATTCAAAAGATATTTATTTTAGAAGCACATACCGTTTAAAATTCAGTCATAGTTTTTTTATTATAAATTCTAACAAAACCACTCAAATATCTTATTACTGTCACTTTATCTTTCGTTAAAAAAAATTGTTGATTTTCTACACTTCACACCACTATTCCTCAGTCTCGATTAAAAATAAAGGTATTAAAATTTACCACTCATCATTCGTTTACTATTAGTTCTGAACATCACAATATTTCTGATCAGTATAAAGTTGTTGTATCAAATATTATACTTGATATATTTGACGTCCAAAAGGTTCGTGTTCTTTCAGAACTGAATTTGCACGTGACAGGTGTAGCTAGCTAGAAAAAAGTGCTTATCTTTCCAAAACATCGGTCTTACATCCCTGGCGGAAGTTCACATGTCAACTGAATGAGCTAATTTTTACTTTACTTTTTCGATATTGATTTAAGTATCAACAGGTTTGTATGTGTTTGATTACCTTAAAACTGGTTGAGTTATTTTAAATAAAGTTAAATAAAGTAGCAAATTTCGAAATTCATTCTCGATAGGAAATAGATAAAGAATAAATAAATGAATAGGTAAAATTAAAAGAATGATTAAAATGGTAAATAATCTACAAAAGTAGATAAGGAGGAGAAAGAAATACCTGTTGCGTTTCTTCGATTCCTCATGCGTATTTTACACATAACAACAATAAAAATCGGAGGGACAAAACACAGTATTGGCAGAAGAATTACTATGTAGATATTTACGCACACTTCTTCACTGCCTTTAAAACAAAATATATATAAAATGAGAAAAAACATGAGAAAAAAAAAAAGATGAGAAAAGTCTTTTTTACACGATAGAAATAAATACAAAAGAAAATTCTTTTTTCGGAAGTTATATTTGATTGTCATAACAAAATACAAAGAGCACCAAACAATTTGATAATTACTGGAAAATATAACCAAGGTAAAATTTGCTTTAACGAATGAAACAACAAAAAATATAACCACTAATTTACGTTCATGATTTTCAATTTTTTTTCTAATTTCTATGGTGTTATGCCTCAATAGGCGAATGGTGTTAAAGCGCTGTTTTGAATCACAGTGCCTATCATCGCGTAGGTGAAAATCGGATCTTAGATTTTAGAGTCAGAAGATTTGTCAGTTCCTTTGCCACAGATCAGAAGGTTTGTCAGTTCCTTTGCCACAGTATCAAAAAGGTTTGTCAGTTCCTTTGCCACAGTGTCAGAAGGTTTGTCTGTTCCTTTGCCACAGTGTCAGAAGGTTTGTCGGCTTCTTTGCCACAGTGTCAGAAGGTTTGTCAGTTCCTTTGCCAAAGTATCAGAAGGTTTGTCTGTTCCTTTGTCACAGTGTCAGAAGGTTTGTCTGTCCCTTTGCCACAGTGTCAGAAGGTTTGTCTGATCCTTTGCAACAGTGTCAGAAGGTTTGTCAGTTCCTTTGCCACAGTGTCAGAAGGTTTGTCAGTTCCTTTGCCACAGTGTCAGAAGGTTTGTCTGTTCCTTTGCCACAGTGTCAGAAGGTTTGTCAGCTTCTTTGCCACAGTGTCAGAAGGTTTGTCAGTTCCTTTGCCAAAGTATCAGAAGGTTTGTCTGTTCCTTTGTCACAGTGTCAGAAGGTTTGTCTGTCCCTTTGCCACAGTGTCAGAAGGTTTGTCTGATCCTTTGCAACAGTGTCAGAAGGTTTGTCAGTTCCTTTGCCACAGTGTCAGAAGGTCTGTCAGTTCCTTTGCCACAGTGTCAGAAGGGTTGTCAGTTCCTTTGCCACAGTGTCAGAAGGTTTGTCTGTTCCTTTGCCACAGTGTCAGAAAGTTTGTCTGTTCCTTTGCCACAGTGTCAGAAGGTTTGTCAGTTCCTTTGCCACAGTGTCAGAAGTTTTGTCAGTTCGTTTGCCACAGAGTCAGAAGGTTTGTCAGTTCCTTTGCCACAATGTGTCAGAAGGTTTGTCAGTTCCTTTGCCACAGTATCATAAGTTTTGTCTGTTCGCATTTTATAGGTCGGTTTGTTTCAGATTCCCTCCATCATCCAAAATCTGACCAACTCGATATAAGTAACATTTCAGGGCGATAAACACTATTCTCCACTCAACCCCTTTAAAGTTTGAAAATTAAACGTTTGTTCAACTTGAACAAACATAACATCACATCAAAATAACATTACTGTTCCTTGTCACCGCCATTTTGATTGCAAATCATTATGATCAACATCAAGCATTAAGCCTAAACAAAGCCACATATACATTGCTTTTCGGTTGTGATTTAAACATTAATAAGTATTTGTTTGATTAACTTGATACGTTCAACCTGGACTACTGAATTAGACTTTTTTCGAAAGACACGTGACTTTTTTTCAAAGAAAAAAACTTTTACAAACTTACTTTTAACATTGTTATCCCAACAGTAAAGTGACACATTACTCTGATATTTTGTAAACGATTTTTATGGAATCATATATTTAATCAACAGATAAGTAAATCAGTGTTATACCTTGAATAGATATTTGTCTTGAGGCATGTCCGAGAAAATTCCATATATCTATTCTATAGTTTCCAGTTCTGCCAGTATATGTTCTATTAAGCAATAATAGTGACACGAATCGAAATGTTCCATCAATTCTATTTACAATGAAAAAAGAAGAAGTAATATCTTCATCTTCATTTTCGTTTTCTGCTAAAAAAGTCCATTTAAATTTTGGTGCAGGATAGGCTTCATACCAAACTTCAAAAACAGTATCTGTAGCAATCTGATCTTTTAAGTTTTCTTTTGGTCTTAAAATCCGTGGTTTGCCTAATTTTTTAACAAAATTTAAATAATTATTTTTTTGTTTTTTATGTATTTGTATTAACTTTATTTAAAGCAATGACAAAAAAGTTATGTGATATGCTTATTACATACGGACATGTAAACACGATTTTATGACAACCAAAGTAGATAGTTAATCAAAGACTTTGACTTGAAATTCATAAGACCATGTTATTACAAAGCAACAAAATAAAAATGTCGTCTTTAATAGGTAAATTTTGGTAAAATGCATTGTCATGATTAATAGCAGCATCGTGGGCATTGTTTTACTTAACTGACACGTGTTGTAAAGTTAATGAAAGACAATTTCGTTTCAAGAACCGAACTAGTAAGTGACTAGAAAATCTATGACTTGCAAAGATACATCTCATACAGCATTCAACAAGACAACTCTGTTCTGTTTCACAACAAATTCAATAAAAATCTTATAATACAAATAATCATTTTCATTTGAATAACATAATTTTTACATCTTTAAGTACAACAAATACCTTAAACTGTTTACTATGAACACAAAATTAAACAGACTCTTAAAGGAATTTGCTTTTTCGATCAGATTGCAAACTTATTTATTTTGCTTAAATAAACAATTTTCTGCAATAAAAGATTTTAAGTGACTTGTTTTTTGCTATTTAAAAAAATACGTAACGTAAGTGACATCGAGATTATCATGTGGTATAATAGGTGTAAGTGTCCAGATTTGATTAAATTGGATTGGTAAATAGTAAAATGTTAACTGGATATTTGCATTAGCTAAAACCTAGGATTTGAACTCACGGCAACCTGTGATGTCATATACACTTTTATAATTGATGATATTATTAATAAGAAGTCCTACACAAATGTTTGGATGTCCCTATGATATTGTTTGTTCAAGAAATTACGTTGTGTGTCGAAACATATATGAATATACCAACGCTAGTAAACACGCGTTAATTCAGGATTTATCCGACAGCTGACAAATAATTGAAAGTCATAGTGACATCATTTACTTTTTGTAGTACTCTAACCTCAAAGACTGACAAGG
The DNA here is from genome assembly GCA_029721355.1 of Tegillarca granosa. NCBI lineage: Eukaryota > Metazoa > Mollusca > Bivalvia > Arcoida > Arcidae > Tegillarca > Tegillarca granosa. The sequence continues at coordinate 80,012 of JARBDR010000351.1, read as the reverse complement.
CATGAACGCTCCTAATGTTTTATTTGAAGTCGTCTAAGAAAATGACGTGGAAAGTTTTGGAAACCCTTGAATGTTTGGTTACAAAATGACTTTAGTAACATTAACGAAAAATCATTATGGTAACTGTGTGTTAGAACACCGAGTTAAAAAAAAATTAATCGGTTCCAAAAAAAAAGCTGATTTTTTTTTTTGTAATTTTGAGGACATTTAGAGGCATCTATTATTTTAAGTGCTACGGAATCAATCATTTATGTGCTTTTCTAAAATTCAAAAACCCGAAACTGTCAAATAAAAGGAAGGTTTAATGATTAAAATTGGATTTTAGGATGGTGATGATGACCATGTTGATTATTATTATTATTATTATTATTATTATTATTATTATTATTATTATTATTATTATGTTAAGCAGATAATGCAAACTCCAAACTGTTGAACGTCAAAATAGATATGACTTTCTTTTTTTTTGTTTGAAAACTATGGTAGAGATTTTTTGTTCAAGCTCGATCAACATTTCATATTTCCCATTTGCAAACCTAATTATTCTATGTGTTTGTAAGAGTGAGAAGATAAAACATACTTTTCGAGTTCCTAGAATGAACAACAACACTGGAAGTAGCATAAGTGCTGTCACTTTGGAAATCACGCAGGTCTTAATTATGTACTTTTCTAAAACGTCATTTAGCGAATTCATGTTTCGCGCACTGGTCGCTAGATTAACGTTCTCATAAAGACTTTCTATGCAAATTCAAATTATAACAAGAACGTTTGAATATTTATTTCAATTTATTTATTTATTTATTTTTATTTATTATTCTTTTTTATACTGTTTAGCATTAAAATTTTAAAATTATAAATAGTAATATTTTTACTTCCTTCTTACAGAGAAGTAAAAACTAGTATTAATTTACTGGGTTTTGAGTTTTTTAAAGCGATTTAACTAAATGTATTTGTAAACTTGAATTTTGAGTTTTTCAAAATATGCCACTTCGAGAAAAATTCAACAGGTTAATTTTTCCTGAACAGATGATTTGGATATTTGAGAAGTGATAAAGATTTTACATGTCATGAGTGTAATTTTCTTGCCACGCTATTGTTTAAATTGTATAGCTTTCCTGTAATTATTTAAGTAAGCTCGGTTATCGACAAAATTTCGTCTCATCATTCATCAAATAAAATCGTTATCAACAAAAACACAACACACTATATGTGCATTTTTAAATAGCTTTTGGGGAGACAACATCTGCAAGAAATAATTCTCCTTCTTGTAGGTTAACATTTTGACAGATAATTAAAGGCATCTCTATCTAGCTATTTATCCAAAAGGAGGAAAATCCAATAACGAATTTTTTATGTCTCCCTGTCAGATACTACCTCAAATAATTAGCGGAGATAATGCTTATTTTGCAATATTTAAAACAAAGACAATTTTATGTGACAACTAATAAAATATCATTCAAGTTTAAGGTCACTTTGTATCAATTTTTTTAATCTACATGGTAACTTTTCCGCACTCCTGTACATATGCTAGTTTCTCGCCAACAATAAAACACAAAATTTTATTGCAATTAATGCACATTTCATTTGAATCAAGTTGTCATATGTTTTTGATATTTATTAACAGTTTCTAAATGTAAAATAAGACAACATTCTAAACATTAGAGAATTAGAAGTATATATTTATTGATACGGTATCTTGAGTATATAACAGTATGTTGAGAATCTAGTAGAATACTGAAGAAATATGACCGAATTGCACCAATAATGATGACATGGTTCTGTCCCGAGACTACGGATGAGAAATCACCACTGATTGGCCTTTTTTAGAGAAATAATCTTTCTGATTTAATACATGTTTCGTTGCGTTTGCCGTACATTTACACCAAAATGTTTTGTTGTGTACAATTTTTGTTAACTTTAGTTTAATGTTTGTCTTTTTATGCATTATTTAAAGATATGTTGAAATGTTTAAGGCATATTAATGTTAGGTTATTTGAAGACCCCTGGCATACACACCTTATTGGGAACACAAAACTCGCCTGGTAATGCCCTTTGACATAAAGTCGATGTATACCATGTAACAAATACAATAAAAAAGCAATAAAAATGTTATCAGACACATATTTGGCATGTGACTGTTAAATAAATACTTACAATTAACAAACACAGACATAGTTTTTGAGTCGTTTCCTATACCATTATATGAGGTACATGAGTAGTTTCCTGTTGCGTTACAACCACTATTTTGAATTAACAAATACTCAGATTGGCTTTCCTTTGATTTCAAACTTTGATGGTACGTCAAAAAGCGATCACTATTATTCTTTTTGATAGCTTCTCCATTCTTTGACCAGATTATATTTGGTTTTGGATTTCCTACTACAGAGCATTGAATTGTAATGTTTTCAGTTTCATTAGCTGTTGTTTTTCCATTGAGCGTCGTTAAATTGGTAATTCCTGACGGATCTTGAATTATAAATTGACATAAATCAAGAGCCATTGGCAATTGTCTGTCAAAGGGTCATAATTTATTAAGTTTTGTGGTAAATGGTTTCCGGACAACATGCTGTTAATATATAGATTACAATCATTTCATGCATTAAATATAAACTTATTATAACTAAATAAAAATCTTAATAAATGTTTGTGATAGGAGAATGGACTGTATCTCAAAACGCGAATTGCAACCAGTACAAACACAATCAGTAACACAGTTAATTACAGAAACAACAAAAGAAAAACACACACAAGAAAAGAGTTGCACTTCTTATAAAAGCCGATCAAAATTTAAAAAAAAATAGATTTAAAAGTAAATGTTTGATCACTTGTCATTTTTTGGTAACAGTGTTATAGGAGACCTTAATCTCTCACAAAACTTATTTTAAAACCAGTGGTCCATAAACAGGCACATTTAAAATACAAAGAATCTTTAATTTGCAATAAGTGATCTCAAAACCGCTGCGGATATATAATTCATTAAATATTTAGGAAACATTTAACTCCATTCAATTTTTACTTAAAATTCTGAAAGCATTTATTACATTATTCATTAATTTTATTTTCTATTCTATTTTGTAAAATACTCACACAAAACATTTACTCTTACACTAGTATTAACTTTTCCATATTGATTCTCTGCAGCACAAATAAATCCCTCTGTTTTCCGATTTGCTTTCACAGTAATAAAACGACCGTTACTCTTATTGGTGTTCCAGGTATAGCTACACATCGGGTTGCAATCGGCTGTACAGGATATGTTCAAAATATCTCCCTCCTTCACAGAAATATTAGAATAATGAAATATGGTTTCCCTATTTAGCTGCAGAATAGAATTCTGTGGACCATCTAAAAAGGAAAAAATATTCAATTAGTTTTTTTTTATAAAGAAGGCTAAGAGCGTCTGATCATGTTGAATAAACGATCTAAAAGTAATTAACAAAGCTATGCAATTTATGTGCTTATTTAGATTCAATAATGCCTCCCATACTGTCCAAATATAAAGTAAAGACAACAACTTTTTAAAAAAAAAATGAGTATATATAAATATAACAAATAAGTTACTTTATTTTTTCAATCTTAACCAGGATATCATAAATTGTATTTAAGATATTTTATACTTACAAAATATATCCAATTTCACAGATTTACTTATGCTGTAGTGTGGCTGATTTTCAGCTTGGCAAGTGTATACACCTTGGCTTGCCCTTGTTACATTATATAAGACTGTTAGGCAAGTTTTAGAAACATGACCGTTTGATCTATTACATTGAATGATAGTAGAACCCTTTGATGTTGTCCACCATATTTTCTCAAACCACTCAGTATTTATACTACAGCTTAGTTTTATATTACCAAATTCTAAACCAGACACATCTGATGTTAACAAAACAGGTTTAGCTGCAATATAAGATATAATAACAAAATAACGTTACTAATACCAAATTGTTATGAATGGCTATTCTAGTGTTGTTAAATGTGCATAATTTTCAACTTGTCACATTTGGTAAAACTGTGAGGCAACTGGGGTCTAAGATATCATAGAAAGGCAACTTGGCAGAAAATTTATAAAGAGAAGCAAAAGTGCAATTATATAAAATTTTGCACTTGGCAGGTGTAGCTAGCTGCCATTGGTGCTAACCTTTCCAGTGTTCTCACAGTTTTTACTTTTCTTTTGGTAATTTGATCTGGATATGGACTTGCATGACTGGTATATTTCTTTTTTGGTTTCCTACTTCACTTTGAAAAGCTTTATACTTATTCAAATGTTACTTTTTCTCTAAAGAATCGTAATTTATCAAGAGCGAAAAGTTAATCAAAAAAAAAAAAAAAAAAAAAAAAAAAAAAAAAAAAAAAAAAAAAAAAAAAAAAAAAAAAAAGGAATGTTCTTTCAAAAGTGTCATAATACCGTTAATAACTTGACATCGAAAAGCTTTACATTTCTTACAAGTATTAGTCTTTTTTTCAATCTGAAAAAATTAATCAAAATCTTCTTTAAAATAGAAAATAGTTAAGATTGATTTTCATTTGATATACTTAAAAGCTCCGAAGATAATACGCAGCTATAATAACTAGAATAAGCCATAAAGTAACGACGTTAACTAATTCTTTAAAACAATTAATTTTAAAATTTTCTAAAATTTTGTTATGGTGACCTTTTTTACAACTCCAACATAACAAGTACCCACAAGTTTGACGTCTTTATGACCAGATGTAATTAACTCTTCATGCGATTAAATAGATATCAGTAAAACATAAAAAGGTTTGTCGTCTGTACCATATTTCCTTTATTTGTTGCAGCTTCTTGAATTATCCATACATTATAAGTTTAAAGTACTTGAAATACAACAAGTAAATATATAACACAAATACCCGACAAATCCCGATGCGACATATGTGCACATTTCGGAAAATCATCCTCCGATACTATGGGCCGAAAAGTTCGATGGTTAAAAATGTGTCATACAGCAGAAAATCAAAAGAAACTAAAGAACCAAAACCACACGAACCCGAATCCAGCCAAAGAATGCTTCTCCTTAGTTTTACATAAATTTAAAAAATTCAGAAATAGAAAGAAATAGTAGGTCATTGGGATTTACTTTTTACAATCAACTTTTACAACTCATACAAATGTTAATAATTACCAAGGTTAAACAAATTGAAATAAAAGTCCATGCTGATTTTAAACAAAATGACCATTTATAAGTACGTAATAGTCATTTACTATCAGAATACATATTTAACACGTCTAACAGACTTCGACATTTGATATTTCTTTAACAAAAGTAAAGAAATTGAAAAAAAATTTAAATGTCGATGACCTTCATTCATACCTCCTGTATTTGATACCCTAAAGTTATACCCACATGCCGAGATTAAGGTTTTTAAGTTTAAAACCCTGGATAAAAAAAAGTTACACTTTTTAAGGTTTAAACCCCTTTGGTCACAGTTTTCAAAATGTATTCACTATAACAAAATTATAATTATCTTTCATGTCAAATGTATCTATCACAATTTTTAAAGGTTTCGGTAATTAACGAAAACAATTAAATCAAATGATATCACACTTTTTTCATGCCAAATGAGTTATAGTTTTAACAGTTGTAACATAATTATAAAAATTAATAAAATTTGAAAATTAGCCTTTTAAATAGTTGTTTAAGACGATAAACCGTTGTACTTCATGTGTAAGTCAGAATAATACTAATTATTATATAAGTTTGAGGTTTTGTTGTGAAAAAATGAAATTCAATCTAGCATTAGCAGTTTAACCCCATGTTGGGGTCTCATCCATATGCATAGTCACAAACAGAATAGCTAGAGAAACATTTAATCCATTTATGATTGTTCTTTAAAGGTATCATGAAGATCCGTTATTTTTTAAGAAAATTGACAAACATTATCTTTTTGATAATAATAATAATTATTATTATTATAAACTATCATACCTCTCACGTGAACATTAATGTGATGAATCTTATAATCATTATAAACGTTTTTAAATAAAAATGTATAAGTTCCACTATTAGTGTTCTTTGTCACATTATACAGATGTAGAGTAAATGTTGTCGTCAGGTTGTTATATGTTACATTACAGTTTATACATTCGTCTGGTGGTGTATATGGTTGTCCGTCTCTGTGTATGAAGAAATCGTGAGAATTATTATCAAAATTCATTTCAACTGACCAATTTTTCAAAAGTCCCTGGTCAATTTTGTATTCTATAGTAAAATTTCCACCTTCTAATATATCAATTAATGTCTTATTTGGTGTAACTGTAATACTTTGGCTGTTTACGCCTGTAACATAAATAAAATAAAAAGAGAACAAAGTGTTTTCAATTTTGTTTAATGCATTAACTGGTTGGGATTTGAACCTATAATTTCCTGCATTCCTGTCTGAAAGAGCAAGGTTTTTATGCATTTAAATATTTTGTATTTATGATTCACTAGCAATAAGCAATTTAGAATCAGTTGTGTCCAACTAAATCTCCTTTGAAAAATTATTTTGTTTATTTTTTTTTCACTTAATAACCCTCATAGAATAGATTTCCGGTATATAAGTATTAACATGTGATCAGCGAAAGTTCACTGTACTGTACATTTTATTGTTATGAATGCCAATAAGGAAATACCAAACAAGTGGTCCGCCATGAAAGTAACTCTGCATATTTTAGGTAACCTAGTACAGAATTGTGGATTTAAAAAAATGCAAAAGCAGCATATGTCATTACAAAAACAATAGATATGGTGAATTACCTCTGTATTCATCTTAAGTAAGTTATTATTCACTTAACCTTGTACAGAGAAAAACAATACGTTTCAATGGTAAAAAGATAGTGGTCTGGAAAGTTTTTTACGACTTATAGAGTTTGTTACCCTAAAGGTTGAGAATGGACACTTAAATCATTTCTATGCATTTATTATTTATTTATTAAACTATTTATTCATTTATGTATTTTTGATAAGAATTTAAATATACAGTGTTAATGTTAGAGATTCATCTTTTAAAGATACATATTGTAAAAACAGAGTTACTCTATGGTATTTGTCAATTAATATCTTTTTACAGAACGAAATATATATAGTTTATCTCGAACGAGCACTTTTAATAAACTAAATCAGGATCCTCTGATTAATGTATGAGGGATTTTTTTGTCTAAATATAACTTAACAATTATTGCACGTTTTGCATTTTGTTAATGTTTCTTAAACGTTATTGACATAATGATAACGTTCATATATTTTGTTCCTCCAGTTTAGGAACAAACACCTTTCTAGATTTGTTTAATTCAGTGCAAAGTTAGAAGTTTGAGACACATAACTGGTTCAATTTGATTTAGTTATATATTTATATTTCTTTAAAATTTGAAAGATGATTTTTTTTTTTTTTTACAAAATTGAGAGCTTTAAATTATTTAAGGCATTTAAAAATAAGATTAATTACTATCTTACCTTGAATAAGTAGAATCAAAACAATGATCTTCATAATTCAATATGATATGCAACAAAATATGATGTAGTTATAACTAATTTCCATTAATAAAACACTAGCAATAAAAAACTTCCTAATGTAATTATAAAACGTTAAATATGTTTAAATAATTTAATCAATGTACAAAGCAAATTAATTCCATAAAATTTATTAGTTTTAAACAATCGAGTAATAAAAAACCCTTCGTGGAATTTTTAATTTTTTTTTCGAAACTGTTTGTTCTAATTGAAAAAAAGGAAAGAATTCTTAGAAAATCATCAATTATCGCAAATAAACTGGCAAACGTTTTCATATTACGATTAGCCTGATTACTATTTGAACGTATGCGTAATTTTTCGTACAGTTTTATTGATTTTTGCGTCATGATTTTTTTGCCATATCGATTAAGTGTAAAACATCATAACAATTAATTTCGTTTCATTGTATATGGCAATAACAACCATTTTGCCTGAAATGCAAACCGATTTCAGTTATCTTGACTTGGTGTAAAATACGGTCAAACAAAATTCGCATGAGGTATAAAATACTTGATTGTATCTGGACTAAAACGTCAAAAACTCAATATACCACTACCGTAGCTCAGTTGGTAGAGTAAGTGGAAGGTCGTGGGTTCGAACCCTAGTAGGGTCTGACCCAAAATTTGAAAGTGCGTAGTGACTGTTATGTTCGCCACGACCTCGGCATTACGAAATGAAAGTCACGGTTCTTTCGGATGGGAATTTAAAATAAACGAGGTCCCCCGTCACGGTAAGCATGGCCCTATAAAGTACCCTGCTGTATAATGCCATCAGCGCAACGCACAGGCAAAATGTCTGCACTTTCGCTTATAGCTGGCTACGTCTCGATATAAGTGAAATATTCTTGCCTGGGACGTTAAACACCATTACTCAACTCAAAACACTTATTATATCACTTCTTTTTCAGGGAAAATCACTATTACTACTCTTCAAACGGGACGTTTACACATTTTCTCTATTATTTTGACTGAAATTACTGAAAGTGTTTAAAGTTATAGAAAATATGCACATTAGATTGTTTGTTGCTGAAACATGCTTCAAGTCATCTGTTATAGAAAATTCGAGTCTAAAAAGACGTATTTTAATCAAATAATCAAAATATATGATTCAAATATGGCCTGTTCACTTCGTATAAACTCTTTCATTAGGATTTATGTATTATGATATTTTGTGATAGAAATCATCAAAATAAAATATTAGATTTACATGTTTTGGGGACCATATGTTTGAACCATGTAAAGCAGATCCTGTCACTGATGATGGAATAAATTTGCTTTATGAATGCAATCAACTTGGCATGAATAACCCTGTCTTTAACACATTATGGATAAACAAAACTTTGCTTTTTGGAATTCGAGCAGGGGGAGAGGAGAATCGATCTTTGTGCTGGAAAGATTTTTCTCTTGGTTTTGACAGTGAATCAAAGTCGGAACATATCGAGATTAAAGAAAGACAAACAAAAACAAAAACCGGGGAACGGGAGAAATACTCGAGACAGCAATCTGCGGACGTACGGAACTGGAATTCTAGGGCGATGTCCTGTCGAACTTTTTATGAAAGTAAGAGACCAGCTAATTTTGTAATACAAATGACCCATTTTATTTAGTAACAGTTACACATGAAATAAATCCAGGTCCAAGGAGTAACTGGTTTATTAGCGGCCCCGTTGGCCAGCCAAAACAAACTGAAAAGCATAATGAAAAGAATATCACAAATTGCCAATCTTCCGGATCTCAAATTCAAGAAACTGAAAACACGAGTGTAAGAAAACCTTTGTGTCAGAAACTACTGGAACATAACGTACCGGATACACATGCAATCCATATTACAGGGCATTAAAATTCAATCTCCCCTAAATAATTACAGAACTCGAAATAATAAAAGAAAATTCGAAATTTCATCCATTCTTTTCGACACCGGCTTCGTTATCCATGATAACAACAAGAACTAATAAATTCTCATCCAGTTTGAAACTAATATCTGTGCCAGGTGACTGGCCCAGTTTCTAGGTCAATTTCAAATGTTTTCTCACAGTGCACAATGCCTGGAGCAACGTTTAAAATCACGATAAATTATACTGATAATAAGTGCACAGAAAAGACCAAAAAGAAGAGAATAATTTATAGTGACAGTGACAGCGAATAAACGATCAAATTTACGTACATTTTTTGATGTGTGACTCGTCCATACGGCCGTTTGAACTTTGTAACTTGATTTTGGAATTACCGATTTTTATGGATAAACAAAACAAATATCTCATTAAAATTTTTCTATGGTGAAAAACAATCTTTACAAATAGATATGTATATATAAAGAAAAAATCGTTGTAACGGTTATGTTTTGTCACGAAGGTTCACCTTCTGCTGTGACTGAAACGTTTGTTATTGTTGCATGTCTTGTATTCATCCGCTAGCAAAATCTTTTATCGCAATAGCAAGGATCCCGGTATTTTTGGTAATTTACAGGTGAGAAAAGAATCTGTTACGAGTCTGAGGTGGAAAAAAAAACTGACCACTCAATCGGAATTTCCCCATCTCGACTTCAGATTCGTAATAGATTCTCTTTATATAGTATATGTTGAAAACGCTATATTAGAGACAACTTATTTAAAATATATTTTACAATAAAGGGATATATTTGATTTGAAAATTAACAGTAACTCTTGATCTCACTACATCATGACCATTATATTTCTCTCAATGTTATTTTGGAATAATTCTTTTAAATTTCTAAGTCAACAATATATACATTTTATATAATTGCGAACACACTTGTTTATAAAGTTTGTTTTCATAACTTTAAAACCATATTTAGTTTGGATATTGAATCGAGAGAATTAGTTTCAATTTAGTTCATAAGAATCTCTTGAGACTACTCGGCTATAGTGCAAGTATACTGAGCGATGACATTATTGTCCAAATCAAAACAAAGCATTTTCACTCAAACGCATGAAAGTACTATGCAGATCATATTTTTTTCTATAAATATAGATATCATCAAGTGTAATACACACACACACACTTTCCCCCTCTCTCTCTCTCTCTCTCTCTCTCTCTCTCTCTCTCTCTCTCTCTCGTTTGTCAGTTCGGATGCATCAGGTTGGTGATGAATTAGCTTATTACAAAATATAATAATTTTCTTTTTTAAATGCTTTACAATATTTTATTTCGTCAAAAATATAATATAGACTGTATACATACATCAAATTTTTTTAAGGAGTTTAATTAAAATCTAATCCTAAACAGATTATATTTAAAAATATACTCATTGTGTTAATATATAAATATACCGAAAGGAAAAAGAAATGCAGGGTGACGTAATGTGGAATTACTTTAAAACGACTTTGTTCATTTTCTTTAAAATCGGTTATTATCTTGGTCATTGTTCTCAAAACGGGAAGAAGAAAAATCACCGAAGCATGTGACGTTCTGTGTCACGTAGTGCAAGCAGTTAAAAGCAAAAATTCGGGGCAGAATTAATCAGATTATTTCGTGAATACTGTTTTTCATATCATTCGATACTTTTCAGATGTACAAGGTAGCGGTACACTGTATTCAGTAGTTAAAAATCTGTTTAAATGGCACAGCTTACGGAAGTTCAGAGGGATCAGGCCATTGCGTTACTAATGCAAGGTTAAAATCAACGGCAGGTTGCTATGAAGTTTGGCGTGAATGTGTCAAGAGCGACTTGTCCGTCGTCTAAGGGAAACTGAGAGGCTTCCGCGTGTAACGACACGACGTCAAGAAAGAGCTTTAAGTCTTGACCACCTGCGTAATCGGTGCGTTTCTACCACGGTAACTGATAACAATACCATAGGCAATCATTACCATATATTCATCCCGGAACTGTAAGGAACCGTTTACGTGAGGCGGGTCTGCAATGTAGACGTCCATGCGTTGGGTTGCCTCTCAACTGTCCACGTTGTGCGCGTCGAATGGCTTGGGTAGCGGCACATGCCCCCAGAATATTTCCAACGAGACAATGGAGACAAGTCTGTTTTACCGACAAGTCGCGATTTACCCTTTTGTCGTCCAAATTTTCGACATCGTACATACCGATGTAGTAGTTAACGTTTCGCCGAAGCATGTACTAGTGAGGTGGGTAGGTTTGGTGGTGGATCAGTTATCGTCTGGTGTGAAACTTACGTGGTTAAATCACCGTTGGTTGTCCTGGTGGGGCTTTAACCGCAGCCAGGTATAAAGATGAAATCGTTTGCCCGTTTGCTGTTAGTACATCAACATAATCTCATTTTCCAAAAAGACAATGCCCGTCCTCATGTTGCGAAAGTTTGTAGACATATTCTGACTAATCATAACATTCAGCCTTTTGACTGGCCAGCCTATAGTCAAGATTTATCTCCAATTGGGTATCGATCAATTTGGTATTAAAAACTCTTACAGTAAAGGTCACTCCAGTGAAGGTTTCAGAAATAATTCATAAAAGATAGTTAATGATAGTGTTAGTGTATAAACAAAATTTAACATAAATCAGCTCTAAGTTTCACCATGTGTTTCTTTTTCCTTTGGGTATTTTTCACAATTCTATATACTACTGAATTAAAATTCTACAAACTCATATTTATATCCATTTATTATTCTTAAATTTTTACGTGGCTTCTGCTGTTCAATGATAAGGATATCAAAGGTAAGTTTTTAATTCTTACACAAGAAAATATTAGGAATAACATAATTAAAAGAAAGAAAACAAAAATAAAAGTCATATATTTACATATTATATTATTTAAAATCAACGATTTTAAGACCAGACACCTTTATTACATTTCCTAAGGTTATTTAAATCAGTTTTATTTTAGTATATCACATGCTATATGACCTTATGAATAAGGATATAGAACCTGGCAATCAAACGATCATCAAATTTAGATTTGCTGAGGACAAATTTGATAGGTTAGCCATAATAAAACGTGAATTGGGCTATACTTTTTTATTTATCTTTGAGACAAAATATCTTAAAAAGACGAAAATATCAGAAAATGAATATATGAGAAGATTTTTAAATATAAAGTACATGTAGCTTCAAGACCAACTGAGTTCACTAAGGTTGTAACCATAAACTTCTAGAAACTTTAGGTTACGATTTCTTCTTTTTGAAAAAATAAAACCAGAAGACAAACAATTTTCAGCTGTTCGCGATAACTGTAACGTTATTGACCTAAAAGGACAAATATCCGACTGTCTTTGGGATAAGCAAATGAGTGTTATGGTCTGGTTTGCATTAGCACGCACTGCGATTAACTCATCGACAAGGTGCTAGCTTACCAAGTCAGTATTTCGCAGAAAAACATAAAACCAAACACGACAACTCAAAGGGAATTTTATGTCCCAAGAAGAGCATTGCATAGGATAGGTCGAAATTTAAAAAAATTGCTTTTGATAAAATTAATACGACATCCAAAACTAGATTATGTTACAATTAATACATAAATATTAAAGGATATATGTAAGTAATTTTGCTACGTTGATACAGAATAAAAAAATTACAAAACGGTTTGTTAAAATTTTTTAATTGTACTTGTTTGAAGATCAATATAAAGCTATTATTATGCGTGTATGCATGCGATTTTTATTTTTAACAACAAAAACTGTACTGTTTATATGATATACTCAGTATTTGGTTCGTTTCAATTTTCAAAATTTTTTAAAGCATAAGCTAGCAGAACAAAAAAAAAAAACAAAAAAAAAAAAAAAATAAAAAATAAAAAAATAAAATAAAACCGCGAGACAAGCATATATTTTGAATAAATTAAACGGATTAAAGAATCAATGATTCTGGACAACACAAGAAAAATGCCCCTTGTTCTTGTTTTTAAATTATTTAAAATTATTACACTGTTTAAATTCATCTAAAACCGGTTTGCCGTATTTAAAGAACTAAATTCGTCTCATTATGCTCGACGTTAACTGCCGACCGTCATGTGTTAATGTCATTCATATGATTTAAAAAAAGTTTATTATTTTTATTTTTAATGCTGTTTTACCAAAGGCTAACACCGATAATCTATTGACATCATTTGAATCTACAATTTTAAATTTGTACTTAACAATATTAACACATTGACAGTTTACAGTTTTACTGTTTATTCAGCAAAACATCCCAGCCACTCACATTGAGTGGTACATGAGGACATACTATAAACATTTTTACAATTATACTACATACAGCTATGTACAGTTGAACAAAAATGTAGTTGCAAATCACTCTTGCTGTCATACAATTGCTTTTATCCATAAATGGTTTTGATATTACTGTTCTTTGTTTCTTTCTGTATTTGGAGCTGTAAAGCAAACGAAAAATATTTGTTTTTAAAACCTAAATTATTGTTTAATTATTGTTATTCATCTTAAAAGTCCGTTTCGTAATTTGTTAGTTAAATGAATTTGATAAACTGAAAAACAGAAAAAAATACTAATGGCTATAGAAAGAATTACTGTTCTGCTTATTCCATAGTCAAGTTAAGAACTCACTTTTATATTCTGAAGATTTTATTACTACTTCTCATTGCATTTATCTTATTGTTAGAACAAAAACAAAAGGATCAAAATTAATATTTGCATATCATTTCGATAAAAAAACATTGATTGTCTTTTTTTGTTTATTTCTCATCAATTTTAGATAATCGACTATGACATTTTACATAGAGTAAAAGGAAAACTTTTTTAAAGAGAAAATTGCAAACAATACCAAAATGCATTTTTATTCAATCTATTCGTTCTGCTAAATTTCGAGACAAAATAGCTCCCGTATGTATTTATGAATTTAAATTAAAATTACGACTGGTCTAATGAGTATTCAAACTGAAATTGATAAAATTTTGACCAATATTTTGACATGGTCCTTAACGTTAGTATTAAGATATATTTTATCCATTCTATTGATTTTTTTTGTTGGTTAACGTTGAGGACTACTTAAGTTCTAATATTTTTTTTTACTTTGGGAAAATGCTTTGTTCAGCTTGTTGCATTTAATGTAATGTTTCATTTCAGCATATATATCAATTCACATTTGATAGAATGTTTCATCTTAACATATTTTTCATTTTTACAAGAGAGTCTTTTCACAAAATATTTTTTTTGTCTGTGTAACACGCCGTCCCAAATGCTGTTATAATCATGACTAGTTCTAGCTTTCGCACTATTCTTATCTTATTTCTTTCCGTTAGAACGTATTTTTGTAAAACCATTGCTCTTTACCTTCCTTAAAATATTTTAATTGAATATTTTAATATTGCATTTTTAGTTATTTCTGTATACTTACGCTACATTAATTTGTATATTTTAAAAAAGACCTCGCACTGAAACTTAATAACTATGTACAAACCTCCCATAAGTATGTATCCATCACTAGTTGCATTTTGCTCATATTCGGTACCCTCGATTGATTTTTTCTCTGACCTTTAATGTAACGAATATCAGAATAATGTTGTAACAGAAAAGATATATATATATATATATATATATAACATTGCAACAACTAAAAATAGTCTACAAAATATTGAGAATGCTAAATTTAACTTACTTATATTTCATTTCCAGGGAAATACCTGGTTTGTGTAATACCAATTCCTGAATAAGCATTTTAAAACATACATATACATGAGTTGAAATACATGTGGTATTATTGATTATTGCCAACCTTATAGAAAATGGTTGCATTTGATGGAAAAAGAATACAGAGGAAATGTAGTAAAGTTTTGACTCAAGATTTTGTGAAGATAAGATTATTATTCAAATGATCAATCGTTTTATAATTCATATGTTAAGCTTTCAATCGTCATTACTTTGATCTGATCTGCGCAAGAAAAGCTTTTGATCTCAATTTAAACTTTTTTTGCACCATAATAAAGATAAAATGCAAAACAAATTGTTGTTAACTTTATAATAACTATATATATTCTATAAATATGGCGGGGAAGTTCTAGACAGAACACTTTTACTTTTATTTATATATTTCTCCACGTGACTTTAAGATATGACAACCTTAATATGAAAGAAATAGTTTTGTTTCTTGGTAACATCTAGATATAAAAATAATAAAACAAACATACCAGACCTTGTCTATATCACAATCCCAAAAACAAAGTAAAAACTTTGCAAACCGGCAAAAAATGTTATACACGTGAACTTCCATCAAGGAAGTGAGGCCGGGTGCTCCGGAAGGGTAAGCACCTCCTGTCTAGCTAGGTATACCCGTCATGTGGAAGGCAATTTTGAGAATGAAAGGAACAAAGAACTATGGTAAGTCAAATATATCCAGTATAAATTGGGATACAGTGACTACAAACTCATCAACAATATTGTGATGACGGCCATAAAAAATTTTAGGGCCTTGAATATAATTTTATTTTATTTTAATAAGTTTATAATTTTATTTTATTTTTTCATATTTTTGTTTTATTAACTTATATATATATATAAGTTAATAAAACAAAAAATATGAAAAAATTAAATAAAATATTAAACTTATATATATATATAATTTGATAATTTGCAATGAAACTTTTTGCCGAACTTATAAGCAAACCATATCGTTAATTGTCTGGCTTGCTTTAAAATAATTTAGAAGTAATTAATAAGAGTTATTAGGTACCTGTTGCAAACAACCGACATATTTTTACAATTATAACATTCAATATATGCAACATTCATAAAATTTGTGATATATGTGTAGATGATACCAAGAAACAAAACTATTTTCTTCATATCAAGGTTGTTATATCTTATTCACGTGGAGAAATATACAGACAAAAGTAAAAGTATTCTAGAATTTCCCCGCCATATATATATATATATATATATATATATATATATATATATATATATATATATATATATATATATATATATATATATATATATGTGTGTGTGTGTGTGAATTATAAACAAACAAAAATGAAAATAAAACATGTAACTAAGGATATCTTTGATGATTAATAAATTTACGTGAAAAAATATAGCCGCGGTTTGATTATTTTCATAATTAATTCACCTCTTTGATCTTAATGATTATGTTTTGCTATTTGTTTGTCCGTAGCTCCTAGTTAATTGACGTCTAGTTGAATTTTAATAAAGAAATAGTTTAAATTATTTTACATACCCTTCGCAGGCAGGTTGACTACATTGTTCTAAAATGAAATGTTTAATTGTGTTCTTCAAAATTAAACATGTTAATGTCAATGTTGCAAACCTGGTTGTTAAAATTGCAAAACAAAGGTTCATTACGATAACACTACAGTTAAAATATTATTTTAGAACATGCAATGTGTGTCAAACAGAGAATCTACTTTAACAAACAATTTTTAAAAAAGAAGACAACAGACAACACAACTATGGTCCAAATGTTATTTCTTTTTTTTACGAAAAAAAAAAAAAAAAAAATCTTAATGTATGCTAGTGTCAGGACATCCTACCATATTTGAAGTTAAAAAATATACGGTAATTTAACCCATACCAATATGATAAAAGTGCGAGGAATAGCAGGTTATCCTTTAACAAATTAGTATAAGTTATGATTATTTTCATACATAGTCAATACTTAATCATCTTTGTAGTAAAAAAATACTTTAATAAATAAGAATTGTAATCTTTATTATCATATATATTTTTGATTTGGTTCAAAATGCTTGTCTGTATATTTTTTTGAATTAATTTTAAATAAACATACCTCTGATCATAAGATAACCATCGGAATCAATGTCCGTTTCAGACACGGAACTTTCGTCCGAATTCTGTCCATCTGCGTTTAACCTTTGAATTAATTATATTCAATCAAGTGAAAATAAATATATGTATAACCTATCTTGTCATATTATTTTAGTGTCTAAACCAATCCATATTTTCTTGCATTTATTTTAATTTAACTTGTCTGGTTTCTACTGTTTTCATTGTTTTCTGGTTTTGTAAGATAAAATTTAAAAAATTCAAATTATTCTACTTCAAATTAGTTTAATTTCATAAACATTATGCTTTGTAGGTATGTGAAATATTAAAGCTTGATGTTTTTGAGTAATTTAAATGGCTTGGCAAATCATTGTTTTTATTATCATAAATGTTAACTTTAACTTCTTTAATGTCTTTTTAAATACTATGCACAATGAAAACAAAAAAATAAAAATACATGTACCTTGCCAGATCTTGAGGATTCCTTGAATCTACAATTATTTTTAAAAAATGCTAAGAACTTTTATTTTTTGCATATGTTAAAGAAAAGATGACGATTTGGGGTTATATAGGGCGTTTTGCATCTAAGTATGCAAATCACACATAAATTGCTATGCATTTCTTATTTATCAAAAAGTAACATTCTGACTTATATCATGTAGATTGATGATTTCTTTACATTCTGATGACAGCGTTTTCCTGGTTTCATGGCTTAATTTTAATCATTGTTAGACCTTGTGTTAACCAGGTAGTTAGTGTCATAATAACAAAATATAATGTGTATATATTTGAATTCTTTTTGGATCCTTCGCTTATGTTAAAAGCTACAAACAAATCTATGAACGACGACAGTGAAGAGGACAGCATAAATGTTATGATTCTTGCACTATAGATACACTAATTTTATTTGTGATTGGTTTCTGTTTCTTACCCCTTCTTTTGTGGACATTGTTGTACATTGACATTTCACCATTAATCGACAGATCTTCATATGGGCTACAAAATCAATAATTGAAAGTAAGATACAGCACACATTTGACATTACTGACTTACTTAATTTTACTTAAGTAGACGTTTAGGAACAATAGTTAAAAAAGCCCATTTTATTAGACTTATTCAACCGTCAATAATTTGCTTCTTTAAAGAGGACGAACTTCAATCGTGTTTAAACTAACATTTTTAATAAAAATTGTGATAACACGTTTAATTAATTGTTCATAAATTAATATGCAATTTTTAACTTTAGATAATGTTTGTTTAAGATCTTTTACTGAAGATTAGAATGTTTAAACTACAAAAGGTTCCTCATCTGGATACCATTTTGGATAATCTTTAAATGATGAATGTGTTTTAACGTCTGTTCACGTGTCTTCTTGACTGATGATATAAATTTTCACAACCAAACATATAAAGTCCAATTTATTTCTGAATATTTATCTTTACCAATTACTTAAATATAAACCTTATTCAACTGCTATCTTTCCGTCAAGAAAGATGTTTTTTTCAATTAACCGAAATTTCCCCACCTTTATTCCGATCTGGGAATGTATTTGTCTTTCGACTGGTAATATGAATAACAGACTTGTCACTTCTAAATATAGCTGTTGTTTATCAAGGTCGAATGGGAATAAATTTGGTTTTATTTATCATTATTATTACAAATCGAATCACAAACTTAGAGTTCTTGGCTGAGTTCCGAACGTCAAAAGTAGGAATTTCATTGTTTAATTAAACAGCTTCTTGCAAAACGAAAAAAAGTTAAAAAGCCGATTGGCTTCTTCATGTAGATTTAACAAAACGTGATTATATTGTAATAATAAACAAAATGAAAACTTACTTCACTGCTGCAAGTTCTATAAATGAAAATAAAACAATTAAGAGAATTTGACAAAGAGCAATTTTAAGTATAAATGCTAATTGGGTAAGGTGAAAAGATTTACTGACTACTGTTTCTTCAAGATATATATATATATATATATATATATATATATATATATATATATATATATATATATATATATATATATATATTGTATAAAAGCAAGATATATACCACTTTTATAGTATAGTCTTATCATTATCATTTATTAATTGTGTTTCTTGTTCCTAAAGTTATTTTAAAATATGTATTTTGAAACCATCCATATGAATATATTCCAAATATGAAATAAAACAAACATACCAGTCCTTGTCCATATCACGATGCCAAAAACTTTCCAAACTGGCAAAATAGGTTATACACGTGAACTTCCATCAAGGAAGTGAGGTGGGGTGAAACAATTTTTATGCATAGAATATTGCAAGTACTATAGTTTTAGAGAAAAAGAAGCGACTAGTCACTAAAATGAAAATTATTTGATGTTATATTTAAAAGAAGTCAACAAAAATTTAAATCTTTATAAAAAAACTATAAATTAAAGAAAAATCAAACATTTTGCTGGAAAAAACGTTTAACTAGAGCTTGTCGTCTACGGTTTTTTAATATCTATCGTCGCGTTGACTTTGACATATTAACAAAAATATAAAAGATATTATTCACAAACCTATTTCTCGTACACCATTTGCATAAACATTACTAAAGGCTGCACCATTAAGGTCAATCCTAAAACAACAATTCCAAAATATATATATCATCAAAAAACTAAAATTATTGCTCGTAACTGAAGTGCAACAAACTAATTTTCAGTTCAATTTTTTTCAGATAACTTTTAAATACACCCTAAAAATTTACTTTTGAATATGAATAACTTTCATATAGAAACAAGAGAAGGAAGATAAGTAAATACATTTAGAAGAAAATGAAATAAATAATTGTGAACCGAAATAGCAAAATATCAACAAAATAAAGAAGATGAATAGAATGGAAAAGAAAAAGGAAAAAAACAGAAAATAAGAAGAGAAATAACAAAACAATCCTTGTCATGTTATGTTTAAATCATTTAAGATAAGACAATTTTTACCGTCTCTGTCGTCTTTCTTCTTCTCCATTAACTACAATAAAATTAAAGTTTTAAACAATTATATTAAATGGGCGACATTATTTACTTTATTTTTGAGAACAAAAATAAGTTAAGCTGTTTTTGACAAATATTGGAAAACAGATAGAATTAAAATAAGAAACTTTAGATTCATTATTTTCAACTGTTTGGCTTATATATTTTATGTATCAAACCTTTCAGTCTTAGTGTCACTGATTAGGAATGAATTTCCGAAATGTGCACATCTCGCACGTCAAAATTTAACCGGTATTTGTTTTATATATACTTCTATAAGTGATGCCGCTAGTTAATATTTAAATGAACGATGAAGGACGAATTACAGTATCACAAATCCAGATAATCTTTAATACCCAGGACAGACCTATATTTGATTTTTAACATTTTTGCTTTGAAGATAAAATATAAAAAGCTCAATTCTTTCTAATTTACCGCATTTAAATTCGCAATATATTATATAAGCTAAATCTGACAAGTAATTTTCCGAAATTCTGTATTTATTGTTTAAAAAGGTAAAAATACTAGTCCCTTGAGGGACCTAATCAAAAACGTTAAAAATACAACCTTTTGCATTTCTCCGTTTTCTTGCGTGTATTTTACACATAGTTACTATGGACACTGGAAAGACAAAACACAGTACTGGCAACAATACTGCTATATAGACGTTTACACGCACTACCTCACTATCTATAAAAAAAGAATTGATTTAATTTAAATTACAAATGTCGTTGTTATTCGATTAAGATAAATACAAATAATATTAAGTTAAAATAAATTCAAATTACCCAGAACAATTAGAACAAAAAATATTACCAAGCTAAAATGTGCTTATACGACTGATACAAGGGAATTGATTTTTTTAAACAACTAAATAATTAAGTTGATGAACCTCTATAAAAGATATTTCTTAATCCCTTTGGTATTAAGACACCATGCCCCAGCTATCTGAAGTGCACACCTATGATTACCGCTGGTGTAGATTCTTGTGTGTGTATTTTTAGGATGCTTTTCAGAAGTTTAAATTTTTCTCAGCGTATCAACAAAATTAAAAATTTAATTATCGATAGAACCGATGCTTAATAAGAACGACATCAAAAGCAACCAAACTATGTTCATCGAAAATAAAGAATGTTCTTGATTTTGAAAATCAGTATTTACAAAATGAATGAAATGCAATACAACTTTAAACCCTATAGACATTGTATCAAACTGATACAACTAAAATATTAAAAAAAACTATGGAATGCTAAAAGAAATATAATATTAATAATAATAATAAAATAAATAAATAAATAAATAAAAGAGAACTACCGTTTTATCTTCAAGGACATATTGGCGATAGAAGAATTTTCTTTCAATATTCAATATTTGACAATGTATCAAGCAAAACGAATGTACTTGACAGTTCGCATTAATTAACTGTCAATTGTGATGGGCCAAGTTATTTTCGTAAATTTTTTTATTGAAGTACTACTGACCACCAACATACAGGAAAACACAGAAAAACCAATATTTGTCATGTATAAGTTTCACACATCTTTTTACAGAACAGCAGTTTTTATCAGCAGATACAAAAATGATATACCTAGAATAAATATTTCCCTCGACGCATGGCCGAGAAAATTCCAAACATCTATTTTATAGCGTCCAGGTCTGTTAATATGCATTCCTTTTAGCAACAATACTGACTTAAATCGAAATAATCCATCCCTTCTATGAACATATTTTATAGATTTAGTAATATCTTCATCTTTGTTTCCGCCCTCTGCCTGAAAAGTCCATTTAAATTTTGGTACAGGGAAGCCTTCATACCAAACTTCGAAATCAGTGTCTGTAGGTATCTTATTTTTTAAGTTTTCACTTGGTTTTAAAATCTTTGGTTTGCCTTAAATTTTATCAAAAGATAAAACTGGTAAATTGTATGATGTATTATATACTAACGTATCATAAAAATATACTTTCGATTGCAAGAAAAAGATGTTCGGATAACATTTCAACAGACACATAGACAAAAAGTGTCAGTATTTATTACTAAGAAAAAATCTTTTCATAAAAACTTCAGAAATTTTATTTATCTTTCACATTGCTACTATAAAAAGACAATGTCTTCAACTAAAACAATGTTAATACGTTTGTGAAATACACTATCACGATCAAAATACCATTTAGTGTCCAAAACACTACATAAATTTAAAAACAAGTAGGTAGAATATTAATTCTATGTTTTATCAGTTAGTGACCGATCATTTCCATATTTTATTGTTTTGATCTCTACAATTCAACGGAAGTTTTAAAGGATATTCGGAATAGCAAGACTATTGTTAAAAATAACTACTGATAGACTAACGTTTCTTGAAGTAGTAATCTATATTATAGCTTCCATCACATGTGGCGTTGCTATTACCAGACATATACCCCAAGAGTTATTGTAACGTATCAGATGCTTCTTATTTTAAGTCAATGTTTTTGTCTTACGAATAAATGTTTAAAAAAGAGTTTTATCGGTCTTACCGATGAAATGCTTATTGGATGGTAACGTAAAGTAAAATTGTGGTTATGGCATATATACTTTTGCCGGATTAAGCATTATTTCTTGAATGTCCATTGTTATGACTTTTTTGCCTTCATAACACATATATATTGTATTTATAACCATCTCCACAA
Source organism: Tegillarca granosa (assembly GCA_029721355.1). Classification (NCBI taxonomy): domain Eukaryota; kingdom Metazoa; phylum Mollusca; class Bivalvia; order Arcoida; family Arcidae; genus Tegillarca; species Tegillarca granosa. Next base: position 57,167 of record JARBDR010000351.1, on the reverse strand, counting down.
TGATAAAAATCAAACAAAATCGAATTCTAGGCACTTGACATAAAGTTGATTGATATCATTTACCATATTTAATTAAAAAACACCAATTCTGACAGCGTGTGTATTATACTCACAATTAACAAATACGGACATGGTTTTTGAGTTATTACCAATACCATTATACGAAATACACGTGTAGTTTCCAGTTGTGTTACAACCAAAACTTTGTATAAACAAATAACCAGTTCGGCTATCTTCAGAAATCCAGTTGTGTTCGTATGTTGACATGTGGTTGCTTTTATAAAGCTCGATTCTTTCTCCATTTTTCAACCAGGAGATACGTGGCTTTGGTTTTCCTATTGCTAAACATTTCATTGTTATGATTTCGCCGTCAGTTTCATTTACTCTCTGTTTTCCATTTAGGGTGGTGATGTTGGCAATTTCTGTGGAATCTTACATAACAAAAAAATATATATACATACTAAAATAAACATGTGATCTTAAAAAAAACACCATGTCTAGATCGAATCTAGATATCCGTTGAACCACACCTGAATCTTTCTTAATGATTAATGCCCTGTCAGCAATTAATTGTAAGGAGAAGTTCTCAAAAAAATATACCTGAAAATGTTATTTTTCATATATTATTTTATTTATTTATATTTCATTATTATTGACTTACATTGTTGAACATACAGAAGGATCAAGTTAGTTGGTTTGAAGGTAATTTTGTGTAATAAAGAAATCTCGATAGTCAACAACTACATTATATATAAATCTCCAAAATAGACTGAAGTGATAAGGTTTCGTAGAACGTTTTATGAATGTTATTTTAGAAAACTTTCTTTAATTTTATTAACAACAAAATGATTTTTTTAACACTAGGAATAATACATTAAAAATATTATATATATTTTTGAATGGAATAAATTTGTAAGCCCATTAATGTACATATACCCCAGTGCCCGACTAACGTATTGAATTTCATTATTAGTGATCGTTGAATGTACGTTTATTTTTTTATTATTTTTTTACTCGTTTAAAACTTTTTTGTATTGCTTTTACAGTTGTGATGAAGTTTCACAAATACACGTTTGTAATTTTTTAAACACAATACATCAAAATCTTTTTCATTTTAAATATATCAACTTTTCTTTGTTTTACAAATGGAGCAATATTTTAAACATTTATTTGAATTGATTTTTAGTTTCTCGATACTACTAGCACTTATTTTCAAATAAAAACGTTTTTATCATATATGATTGTTAACGTTTAAATAAATGTCCAGATTAACTATCAAAAATTTCAATTTTTACATGAAACAGATAATTAATTTAAAGAAAAATTAAGTTAAAATCTCAATTTGTTTTAAAATAATGATTATTTACTAGTTTTTTGAAAATACATTAATTGTTCCGAAATTTTAGATTCGTAAGAAATTTTTTTACGCTTTTCCATGAACCTTATCATTTATTTAAAGACGTCATGCCTTGCCTTACACATAAAATTGAAAATTTTTGTTTCCTAAGATTTTCAATTTAAAAAAAAAAGAATCAAGCAAAGGAGGAAAGTTAGAGAGTCTCTGTTTCATTTCGTTCCAATTTGGTTTTAATAATTACTATTAACATATATTCCAAAATGAATACATTATAAGTTAAATCTGGAGCAAAAACTGACGGTAAATCATTCAACTATAAATACAGATATATAAATGACGTTCTATCTCTAAATAATCCAAATTTTGGAATTTGTGAATGCCATCAATCCAAGTGAGCTTGAAATAAGAGACAAAAGAAATTTTCCATGTTCTGCTTCATATTTGGACTTTATGACACCCACTAAAGGTTACATCTGAAACTATACGACAAACGTGATGACTTCAATTTTATTGTCAAAAGCAACCAAACTATTGTCAACTTTCCGTTTCTTTGCAGTAATATCCCTGCTTCTCCTGCGTATATGTTTCACAGTTAATACGTTCTGGTAGAGCTTGTAGCCACTATGGGGAGCAAACGGCTTACAATTAAATTGTTGACGCAAGAATATTGCAAGCCTAGGCTAATCAAGGCCCTTAAAAAGTTTTATGGCCGTCATTACAATATTGTTTATTAGTATGAAGTCACTGTATCCAAACTTATACTGGATATAATAGACTTACAATAGTTCTTTGTTCCTTTCATTCTCAAATTTGACTAGCACGTGATGGGTGTACCTAGCTAGACAGAAGGAGCTTATCCTTCCGCAGCACCCGGCCGCAACCGGCCGCACTTCCTTGATGGAAGTTCACGTGTATAACTAATTTTGCCAGCTTTCAAAGTTTTTTTGGGTTTTTTTGTTGTGGTTCGGACAGAGACTGGTATGTTTGTTTTATTACCATATCTCGTTCCAACGGAAACAAAACTTAAAGTCTTACAAAATTAATGCTCATAACAATGTTCTACTCACACAAAACATTTACTTTTACACTAGCGTTATCTTTTCCATATTGGTTCACTGTGGTACAAGTTATATATTCTGTTTTCCTATCGGCTTTTACAGTCAGATAACTACAATTACCATTGTTGTTGTTCCAGGTATAGTTACAAGTCGGGTTGCAATCGGCTATACAGGATATGTTTATAACGTCTCTCTCTATTAATGTGATATTGGAAGTTGACAAATAAGATTTTAAGCCCGTTGTAATCAGTAGTTGTGTAGAGTATTGTGGACCATCTAAATAGAAAATATAGAGATATTACATAGCACAAGAACAGACTCAGAGCATTGAAGTTGTTTGTGATAATATAACGTCAACATGTGTTCCCATAACCACAATACATTTAAAGGTTACCTGTAACGATTTTTTAGTTTTGATATACTAGTATTTTATTCCTCGTACTTAAATATGGCTTTAGCGAAAATTCTATAAAATTCCATTACATAATCAGTAAGATATTTGTGAATTTCTAATACATCTCCATAAATCCAAATTAAAAATGTCGATATCGAGGCTCCCGTGTAGTGACGTCATACCAGTACCATACCTGCACAGAATAATACTTACCAACTACTAAAATAAGTCAAATCCGAATATAAAGTTAAACTTTCTATGATTATTTTACGGGGGAACTATTTAATGAAGTTATGGAATTAACATTCGTTTGACATATACCGATAATTAAGATTCTTATTAATCCTTTTGTTTATTAGACACATTCCTTAGATTTAGACCCACATCTGTAAGAAACAGGATGTAACTTATAATTTTCAAAATTGCAGGTTGATAAAGTTATCTTACGACCGGTAGTATAAAATAATATATTTAGAATTCGAGTAGAGACTAAAAATATGTGGTAAACGTTATTTGCCCATATACAGTATATGATTTTACTTCGGAAAAATTGATATTTTTAAATTTTGAAAAGTAAGAAAAATATTTTCCTGAATTTTCATGTCAATAATAATAATAATAATAATAATAATAATAATAATAATAATAATAATAAAATAATAATAATAATATAACTTTTAGGCAAAATTTAAAATTAAAAATTGACAACCAATATAGTCTAGTTAAAACATGCTTATTGATCTACTTACAGCATTTGATTTTATTAGGTTTTAGTGTTCACTTTTCCTCGAGCATACATTTAGCTGTGATATTTTTAAATTGTTTTTCCATATATACAAATCCATAAAATTCTTCTTCTTCTTCTTATTATTATTATTATTATCTCGTTTCTTTTTAAAATCTGGTCTCATTCTAAAACCTGTGTTATTTAATTTTAAACAATCATAATATATTTCGAGGCTTTTTTCTTTTTGATTATCCCAGTATTAATAAGCCATTACACAGATGAAAAGAACTATGTCACAAACTTTGATTGTTTTTACATTCTCCAATTATCGAGGAAATGTAATGCCGCCAGATTACTTAAATGTTTTCTAGATCATGGTCATTTAATTTTAACTGTGAATGATATTGCACAAAAGAGCAAAGGCGATTGGATTTTTATGTATTGGTTTTTAGTCAGTACCACAGTAAGGTCCGTAATATTCATCCGGTAGTCTGTCCAGTCCGACTTAATATTTAATCCTTTCAAAATGTCGACGATAAAATTAAATTTCGTGTTTTTGACAATTTAAAACTAAACGCGTTTTTTTGCTATAGCTATGCAAATTATCGCAATTCCCGAGTCTGTCAAGACCGACTTATTATTATTATTTTTTTTTTTAAAAAAAAGTCAAGATATAATCGATTTTCATGTTATTGACAAGTTAACACTCTTCAGGTATTTTTCAACAGCTTTTCAACCAAATTCAGTCACAATTCTCGAGTAGGTCGGGACTCGACTCAATATGTTCATCAGATTCGTTCGTTTCTGGTTCGAATAAATAACGACTATACTCCAAATCCATCACTTATAAGATTGTCTACTGCTTTTCCAAATAAAGACGAACTATTTAACATAAATAGGTACATGTTAGAGTCGTTACTTTCTTCTACATACGTCGATATATCATCATTCTTACTACTGACTATTATGTTAGATACAACTTGTAATACTGCAATGACGTCACACATTTATAACTCAAAACGAGGTGTTTTACTTTGCGATCTACGGAAATTTAATAAATGTGGATTTCAAACTATAACTTTTATTTTGTCACTAATTTTGATGAGTTTTCAATGTTGGGATATATATATATATATATATATATATATATATATATATATATATATATATATATATATATAAAACAACTGTGATAATTTTTTTTGGTTACAGGTACCCTTTAACTATTTACAACATAACACATTTTATAGCCTGCTAACAATAGTGTTAATTTCGAAAAAATGACGCTAAAGCAATGTTTTATTGACGAGTGTCGCAAGAGTTTTAGTCTGGTTATCATGATTTTTTCTTATTATCTTTTTTTGCTCTCTCTCTCTCTCTCTCTCTCTCTCTCTCTCTCTCTCTCTCTCTGTCTCTCTCTCTCTGTATATATATATATATATATATATATATATATATATATATATATATATATATATATATATATATATATATATATATATATATATATATATATGTATGTATCTATGACTTAAGTACATCTTTATAGGGAACATTGCATGGATCATTACTTAGGAATTATTCTTTTTTAGTCGTGTCATTTTTTGTGTGGCTTTTTATTAATTTGTAAAGTTCGATTTTATCTGTAGATAATTATAACATACTTACAGACTATATCCAAATTGATAGTCTTACTGATCCTGTAGTGTGGTGGATTTTCAGCATGACAAGTGTAAACACCTTGACTTTTTCTTGTTACATTAGATAAAACAGCAAGACAAATTTGAAAATCATGACTGTTGGATCTATTACAAGAGTTGATAGTAGAACCGTTCAATGTTGTCCACCACATTTTGTCAAACCTATCCGTATTTATAATACAGTTTAGTGTAAGATTCGCAAATTCCAAACTTGACACATCGGATGTAGTCAAATGTGGTATTTCTGCAATATAGAAACATAAAATACCGTTAATTATGCTACATATTTATGATTGACAATTCAATTCGTGTTACACTTTTTATGATATTAAACAAGGTTTCAATCACTTGTTTTTCTCTTGTCAATTTGACTCATCAGATAAATAAAATAGTGAAGCAACACTGGGGGTTAATAATAACGAGAGGCAACATGGCAGATATATATAAAACGAAGGCAACATGACACGTAAATAATATAGTTGACAAAATGACTGATACATAATATAGTGAGGCTAAAAGGTCGATAGATAAAACAATTAGACGACTTGGTGAAAAATACAAAGTATGACACTATAAATCTAAAATAATGCAGCAGGGTTTAGATGAAAAGTAACGAAAAAGGATAGACTTAAAAGGATAAATATACATGGATAAGATAAAATACTAATAATAGATGGATTTTTAAAAATGATTCTTTGACATGTTGGAAAGATAAATTATTATTTTACATGGTGGATAGATAAAATGATAATTATGCATGGTTGATAGAAAGGTAATGATACACGGTAGAAAGAAAATAAATTATTGATTAATCGTGGATGGGTAAATTGACGTCTAAAAACAAATTATTAACTCGTTAATCCTTTACAAAACGGTAAGTCAAGTCTAGTAAGAATACTGTCACAAAATCAATTAACTCCACATACAGATTTATATATGATGTTCTGTATCTTTATTATTCCCACTATGGAGAATATATGGATTCTATCTATCCTAGTAAGTTTGAAAAAAATTATGACTGATATTTGGACATATACCTAAATTATGACACCCACGAAAGGTTTCATCTGAAGCTGCACGACAAACGTGTTGTCTCCAACTTTCCTATTGTTAACTTTCCGTTTCGTTGCAGTAATATTCTTGCTTCACATGCATATGGTGTATGTTTCACATTTAATACGTTATTGTAGAGTTTGCACTCATTACTTGGACTTTCTCCAACGAAGCTAACTGCTTATAATTATATTGTAGACTCAAGAATACTGCAAGCCTAGGCTTATCAAGACCATAAAAAAGTTTTATGGACGTCATCACAATACTGCTAATAAGTATGAAGGTACTGTATCCAGATTTATACTGGATATATTTGACTTACCATAGTTCCTTGTCCCTTTCATTCTCAAAATTGACTTGCACGTGACGGGTGTATAGACAGGAGGTGTTTACCCGTCCGGAGCATCCAGACTCGCGTCCTTAATGGAAGTTCATGTGTATGTGTATTATTATATTTGTCAGTTTTCAAAGTTTTTACTTTTTTTGTTTTTTAGGGGTGGGTGGGTTGTGATTCGGACATGGACATGGACAACCATATAACTTGTGTCCGTTTTTATGCAGCAATACTCCTGCTTCGACTTCATATGTTGTATTTGTCTCACAGTAATTTTGTATGATAGCAATTGTTTCAACTACGGAAAATTTCTACAACGAAGCAAGCTGCATACAAATAATGTGTTCACCCAGGTATATTGCAAGTACAAGTTAAACAATGCCCACAAAAACGTCAGGACAATATTTTTAATAGGTATGAATTCGCTATACTTCAAAACTTATTCAGGATGCATTTGACTTCTGATAGTTCCATGTCTCTTAACATTTTCAATTTTGATTGCATACGGATGTAGCTAGCCAAACAGAAAGTGCTTATACTTCCGGAGCATCCGGTCTTACTTCCCTGTTGGAAGTTTATTTAAGTGAATTAGCCAAGACCTATGTTTGTGTTTAAAAATGCACAAGAAAGAGATAAAATAAAATTACAGCTAGTAAATAGATAAATTTTAAATGATTATGGCAGAGAGATGAATAAAGAAGTAATGATAGATAGTGGATAGAATAAATGATTATGGAACATGATAGATAAATAAAATGATAATAAAAAGTTGGATAAATAAGCAGGACGAGAGATCAATTAATATTTATATAATTGATGTAACAGAAAGGCAACATGGCGACGTAGGGTAATAGAAAGGCAACTTTACAGTTAGATGTAATAAAAAGGCAACAAGACGGCGTGAGGCAATAGACAGACAAAATGGCGGTTTGATGCAATAGAAAGGTAATTTCTATTTAAAATATTTCAATAGCTTTGATAAAAAATTAATTTTGTTTACTTTTTAAGTGTACCTGCAACAACCACAAATTTTTAGGCATAAATGTTTTATACATTTTTTAAAAAACCATATCGGAAACCGCATCAAAATTGGTAACAAAACAAAAGTTGTAGTAGTTTAAAATCCACATTTTTAACCTTCCCTTGATCGCAAAGTACAACGCCTCGTTTTCAGTTACCTTTGTGTTACGTCACGAAAGTATTGGAAGTAGTGCTTAATATAATGGAAAGCAGTAATAATGATGATCCAATCGACGTATACAGAAGAAGTAACAACTCAGACATGTTACTTATTGTCAAATAATCGTCATTATTATGAATGCTGTAGACAACCTTATGAGTGATAAATTTAGCATATAGCCGTTTTTCTTCGGACAAGAAACGGGCGACTCTGATGAACAAAGAGAGTAAAACCCATCCTCCTCGGGATTTGATTGATTGCCTAGCTATTAAAAAACGCGATGAGTATTGTGAACTTTTTAACCGGTTTCAAATAAAAAAGGCAATGTAACCACCCCAACCTAGGTAAAAATTACAACTTTATGTGCAGTGTTTTATTTTTACATTTCAATGAAATGTAGATTACTTGTAAAATAATTACAGCGGCATTACATGTCCTTACTTATCCGTGCCCACTCAATTAAAATTTGTTATATTGTTCCTTTCGTCTTCAATTGGCTATTTAATATTGTGGTTACTCAAAATAACAAAAGCAGGATATTCTCTCTTAAAATATTAAAAAATATTATTATTGTTTAAATTGTAATGACACGGTTTCAAACTGAGACCACATTTTGAAAAAGAAGATACTAATACTACTGCTGCTGCTACTACTACCACTACTACTACTACCTACTGCTGCTACTTCTGTTGCTACTACTACTACTACTACTGTTGCTACTACTGCTACTACTACTACTTCTACTACTTCTACTACTACTACTACTACTACTACTAATAATAATAATAAAAATAAATAATAATAATGATAATAATAATAATAATAATAATAATAATAATAACATACATTACCTATAACGTTAACACGAATCTGATGTATCATTCTTTTGAAATTATTTTTGTGTTTTAATTCAAATGTATAAGTTCCACTACTGTTCTTCGTCATGTTATACAGATGTAGAGTAAACGTTGTTGTCTGACTGTTATATGTGACATTACAATTTAAACATCCATCTGTTGATATATGTGATTGTTCGCCTCTGTGTATGAAGAAATCATAAGGATTATTATCAAAATTCATTTCGACTGACCAATCATTTGATAGTCCATGGTCAATCTTGTATTTTATAGTAAAATTTCCTCCTTCTAATATATCTATTGATGTCGTATTTGGTGTAACTGTAATACTTTGGCTGTTAACGCCTGTAACGTAAATAAAATTAAAAACCTAATGACTAGAGCAAAGTGTTTTTAATTTTCTGGTTAATATTTGAACATATAGTCTTCCGTTTTATAGGGGACTCACAATATCTAAACGAGCAAAGGGGTTATTTATTATTTTTGTTGTTTTTGTTAATATTGCTTTTTCTTTTTTAAATTTTTAAATTTTAAATTTTTAAATTTATAAATTTTATTTTATTTTTTGTTGTTTTGCATTTTCAAATGTCTGTATCTATAATCAATTCATAATTTGGAATCAATTGTGCCCAAAAATCAAACCTACACTGACTGAAAAATTAATTTATTTATTTGTTTCTCTAACAACCCTCATAGAGCACATTCTATAAGTATTGCCATGTGATCAGTGAAAGTTGTGATTTCCGGGATTATATATAATTGGTGTAATTGCAATATGCGTCAAATGATGAAATACATCAATTGACGTTATATGTGGCTATACACTTCGGTTTTCTTTCAACAGAACATTTTGATATACGGGTTTAAATTCAAATGTTTGAAATAAACCTGGCACATCCTATTGGCATTATACAATATACTGGAAAATTATTATTATTAATGTCAATAATAAAATACCAAACAAACAGTCTACCATGAAAAGTAAATCTACTTTCTTTAGGTAAATTAGAGAAATGTTTACTAAAAGTGTTAAAGTGTTAAAGGAAATATTTAACCAATACCGGCTAAATTTTTAAGTGCCATATGTGCACATTTCGGAAAATGATTCCTCATCAGAGACACTTAGGGCCGAAAAGCTTGATTTGTAAAAAACCTAAGCCAAAAAGAAAAAAAATAATTAATCTAAAGTTCAAAAATCCAAATCCAGCTAAGGAATGCTTTGCATGAGGGAACAGACCTTAGTTTTAAATAAAATTCTATAATTGAAGACGGCTAAAAAGTTTGCTAAATGGTATATTTTCTGACAGCACAAAGTTCTGCCTACTGAATTATGGAAACCCTCGGGGAGTTTTACTCCACCAGTAGCAGTACCCGCCCAGGGTATTAAATATATTACATATTACAAAAACAATATATATAGCGAATAATCTCTGTTTTCATCTAATTTAAGTTATTATTCTCTCTACCTTGTACCAAGGAAAAATTATTTAAATGGTAAAAAGATGGTGGTCTTGAAAGATTTTTTACGACTTTTAGATTTTGTTAATTTAAGGTTCGAGAATGGACACTTAAATCATTTCAAAGTGTAATTTTAATATATATATATATATTATACCCCGGTTTAAGGAAAAACATTTTTATCTTTCCAGATTTGTAAAATTTAGTAAAAACGGTTGGGGGTTTAATACACATTACTGGTTCACAAGTCAATTTACTTTTAATTTAGTTATCGATAAATATGTCTATTATATTTTTTTGACAGATCATTTTACTACACAATTGAAAGCGTTCAATTCTTTAAGATTAAAAAATAGATTATAATCTTACCTTGAATAAGTAAAACCAAAACAATGATCTTCATAATTCAATATAATATGCAACAAGATATGATGCAGTTAAAAACATTTATAACAGACTAGCAATAAAAAAACTTCCTTATGTAATTATAAAACGTTAAATAAGTTTTAATAATTTGGTCAATGTAGAAAGCAAATTAATTCCATAAAATGTATGGGTTTTAAATAATCGATTGGAGTAATTAAAACCTTTTGCGGAATTTTTTTTCGAACTCGTCTGTTCTAATATGGAAGAAAACCAAATAAAAGTCTGAGAAAATCAACCATTATAGCAAAGAAACTGGAAAACTTTTTTATATCACGATCAGCCTGATTAGAATTTGAACGTATGCATAATCATTCTTACAATCTTATTGATTTGTGCGCCATGTTTTTATTGCTATATCGATTAAGCGTAAAACTTAACGATTATTGATTATTTTTGTTTCATTTTAGGTGGCAATAACTACCATTTTGCCTGGAAAACAAACCGATTTCAGTTATCTTGACTTGGTGTAAAATACCGTCAAACAAAATTCGTTTAGGGTATAAAACACTTGATTGGTATCTGTACTAGAACGTCAAACACTTTTAATTACTTTCAATATCAGGGTAATTCACAATTACTATGTAAACGGGGGCTTATACATAGTTCCTCTATCATTTTGATTGAAACTGAAAGTGAGGGTGTTGAACACTTTTTTGTCAAACCTAGATGTATGTGCATCATGTTGTTTTGGAAAATTTTAACTGTTTTTACATAATTAAGGTTAGAAAAAATGCTATTAATTGAAATTATAGTAAAACACCCTTTTGTAGAATCAATTGTCATATAAAAACCTTTAAACCTTTGTTATCGTTTTTATTTATGTTGCAAACTAGAGAAATTTTATAAAAAATGCAAAATAGTTTGATTGTTCCTTAAACATGCTTCAAGTCCTCTGTTATGAAACATTCAAATCATAAGAGACCTTTAATAAAAAGTTTGACTACATTTTAGATGTAAACTGATCAAATAATTAAAATAAATTATCCAAATATTGCCCTTTCACGTCGTATAAACTCCTTCATTACATTTTATATATTGTAATATTTTTCTGATAGAGATCATCAAAATAAAATATTAGGTTTACATGTTTTGCGGAAATGAGCTTAAGTATACTTAATTACAGAGTGATATATAATAATTATATATTTATAGATAAATCAGTCCCCGTATCTCGTGCTTTGAAAAAATGACAAGGAAGTTTTAATATTTGAACATTAACGAACAGTTAATTTCCTACTCCTACAATAAACCCATTGAATCCAAAACTTTCATCTATAAACAAACTTGGCAGTGCCTAAACTTTCATAACTTTACTCCACCTACCTTTTCTTGCTCAGCGTCCCTATATATTTTTAAACCAGCTGGACATGTAGTAACATGTGATCTCAATATAATTGAGAATACTAAATTAAGATGTCTTCTTTCAAAATGACCTAAATACAGGGAGGCTCAACATTTTACTTGGGGACAATACTTCAAAATCAGTATGGATTCTGTTGAAGAGTATGCTACAGGTTGGGCTTAATTAAAAGACGTAGGGCTTGATACTTTATCCGACTGGATAAAGACAATAAGAAATTTTGTCAAGTCAAGAATTGCAAAACTTAAAGGGTCTATGGGTACTAAACCTTTAGTGCTCAAGGACCCTGCGGTTTCTGCAATCCTAACCGACATACATAACAGGTATGTTGTTGTCCCGGCTGATAAGCTTCTAACAACATTATTTTCGTTTGTAAGAAATTCTATGTTGAATGCCTTATTAAGGAGCTTGGTTTAGAAAGAATATCGCAGAATCCTACTTATACCAAAACTAATTTCACCAAAGATGAAGTTCTTTCCAATCAAAAGGCAGTCCTTGAATCTTTTGGTATCAATTTAAAATAGGAAGAACTTGACCTGCCTTACTTGTATTGGATTCCAAAACTTCACAAAAATACATACAAGGAAAGATATATAGCAGGTTCCTCTAAATGTACTACTAAATTATTATCAGTAATTCTAACACAATTTTTGACAGTCGTCAAAGATGGCCTTCAGACTTATTCAGATAAAGTCTTTTCTACATCTAACATCAACCAAATGTGGATTCTCAAAAATTCTAAAGAACTACTTGACCATTTTGTTTCTAATACTCTATCTTCGGTAAAAAGTATAAAAACGTTTGATTTATCTACCCTTTACACCACTCTCCCTCATGCTAAATTGAAAGAACGTCTAAAACAAATAATTCACTTTTCATTCTTTTACAAAACGGTAAACCAAGATATAAATATCTAGTGCTCAACAGGAATTCTGGTTATTTTGTAAAACACCATACAGACTGCAAACAAAAATATACTGAAGATACCATCAACAAAATGTTAGGGTTTTTGATAGACAACATATTTATTGTGTTTGGCAATATTATCTTTAAACAAAAAATCGGTATACTAATGGGCGCAAACTGTGCTCCTTTGCTTTCTGATTTGTTTCTTTATCCATATGAATCAGAATTTTTACAGAACCTGTCAAATCTAGAGAAAAGACTGTCGCTAAAACATTCAACTACACATACAGATTTAAAGATGCCGTTCTATCTCCAAATAATCACAAATTTGGAGAATATGTGAATGTCATCTATCAAAGTGAGCTTGACATAAAAGACGCAACAGATTCTCTATGTTCTGCTTCCTATTTGGACTTATACCTCAATTATGACACCCACGAAAGTTTACATCTGAAGCTATATGACAAACGTGATGACTTCAATTTTTCTATTGTCAACTTTCCGTTCTTTGCAGTAATATCCCTGCCTCTCCTACGTATGGTGTATATGTTTCACAGTTAATATGGTATGGTAGAGCTTGTTCCCACTATGGGGACTCTCTGCAACGAAGCAAAGTACTTACAATTAAATAATTGGCACAGGGATATTGCAAACCTAGGCTAATCAGGGCCCTTAAAAAGTTTTATGGCCGTCATCACAATATTGTTGTATGTAGTCACTATATGTAGTTGTATGTAAGTATGTAGTCACTGTAACCCAACTTATAGAGGATATATAGTTCTTTGTTTCTTTTATTCTCAAAATTGACTTGCACGTGACGGATGTAGCTAGCTAGACAGGAGGTGCTTACCCTTCCGGAGCACCCGGCCTCACTTCCTTGATGGAAGTTCACGTGTTTAACATATTTTGCCAGTTTGCAAAGTTTTTACTTTGTTTTTGGGATTGTGATATGGACAAGGACTGGTATGTTTGTTTTATTATTATTGACAATTTTAATGAAATCAAAATTCTGAGTAACGGCTTTTCATTCTCCAGTCCGATAATTTATGTTTTCTAAAAGGAGAAGACGTATTGCTTTTTTAAGGTAACGTATAAAACATATGGAATGCAAATAAGGTATTATTTGATTTAATTTTAAAATTCAAAATTATATCACACCAACTTTTCGCAATAAAGATGAAAAGTTACGTTTTTCCAAGACAAAATTGAAAGGTAACTGTTTATATAGTATATGTTCAAAACTCTATAATAGAGATTACTTATCTTATGTTTCAATTTTAAATATATTTTTTATTTAAGGGATATGTTTGATTTGAAAATTATCAGTAACTCTTGATCTCACTACATCATGACCATTATATTTCTCTCAATGTTATTTAGAAATAATTCTTTTAAATTTCTTAGTCAACGATATATACATTTTATATAATTAAGAAAACAATTGTTTATAAAGTTTGTTGTCACAACCATAAAACCATATTCAGTTAGGATATTTGCATTGATATTGAGGCGATATATATATATATATATATATATATATATATATATATATATATATATATATATATATATATATATATATATATATATATATATATATATAAACCTTTTTAATGTCAATGCCATAATCTTCGTTACTTCGGTTGTTGCCAAGTGCATATTTCACTTTACTTTTCACTTTTCATACTTTTCTTCCATTTAAATTAAAATAGAAATGAGATAAAAAATTTTATTTCCATCAAATAACTAGTTTAACACCAACATCTAAAGACGGTTTGATAAATGGTAGTCCTATTTACAAATTCCGTTTATACACACTCCATTACAACATTCTTCATTTGCGGTACATTCTTCTTCACCCGCTACGCACCTGTTAAATTAACAAAAGTAATTAAATTATCATTTTCAAATATACGGTTATTTAATAATTACACAAATAAAATAGATTATATAGTTATAAAAAATTGCAAAATTATAATACACTGCAATTTTAGAATTTTATTATTAAATACATATTAGAAAAAAAAGAGATATTTCAAGGTGTAGAAAAAGTTTTAGTTGCCATAACGGAAGGACGCGTGAATGTAACAAAATAAAAGTGATCCAAGTTTAATTACCTCTTGGTATAAGTGATAGTAGAATTGATAATAGCTTCGATATCCACACCTATAAACATGAAAAAAAAAACTTAATTATACAGGCATCATTATTAACATACGCACACACATACACACACACACAGAGAGAGAGAGAGAGAGAGAGAGAGAGAGAGAGAGAGAGAGAGAGAGAGAGAGAGAGAGAGAGTAATAGGAATTATTCCCAATAGTTTTATTTATTGATGAAATCTGTATACAACTGTCAGGTGCAGAACACTTGAATTTTTACCAAAAGGAAATATTCAAAATTCTGCATATGAGAAAATTCTAAATATTTCTTTTGGTAAAAAAATAAAAATTTCAAAAGTCTGAACATGGCATAACATTAATCCAAGAAGCATTTTTATCACTAACCTAGAAGACGCGAGGTTTTTTGTATGATAAGCCCATTTATGATTGTTAGAAAAATATTTTGGTCTAAACCATTATGTAGAACATATTAAAAAAAGTATTTATTGTCTGGAGTTTTCTTATTTACTAGCTTAACTATTGTTTCTTAAATTTATATAATTTTCAAACAAAGTAAACATATTCAAATGTGAAAATATTATACAGAAAATCTTTTTCTAATTTATTTTTTCAATATTAAAATTTTAATATTCTTCAAATTCAGAATTATCTAACACTTTTGAAAGTAAAATAATTTATGAAGACGAGATAACGATATGAAAATAAGATTACCTTCAAACAACTGCCCATTGGCAGATTCCACAAGGATGATCACCATAGCAACCAACATTCCTGCGGCAAATAAAAATTTCATCTAAAAACAGAGTAATAAATGAAATGTTTGTGAAGCACAAAAGATCAAGCGATGAACAAAATTTATCACGCGTATAGGTTATGATTTTTTCCATATTTTATTTATGAAATCATTTTTTTCTAAAATACATAAAAATAAATCACTAAAGAAACATACAAATGAGTATTGGAATGAAGGAATTCATGAATGAAAGAAGAAATGAATGAATACCCTGACTTTATTTTCAGAAATTTAAAAAAAGATCGCGAAAGAAAACAAGTATCTAAATATACGCAACGAAAAATATTTGTTTGTGTAAGATTGTTGAAACGGGAGGAATAAGTCAAATCGTGTAACATAAAACATGCATTGTGCGACGTGTATTAATATTTTAATTGAAGTTCAAAGTATCACATATTGTAAATTGATAAAATGTATATTTAATTTAGATTATTGCCAGAACAGCAAAAAATTATTTCCTAATAAAGATTTCTTACCGTTTAAGTTTTCCCTTCTGTCGCTTGACAATTCAACTATAATCATAAATCTGAACTGACTTAAAAAGCAAAGTAGTTGAAGTCCACGTTAGTGTTGTTTTAACTGTCACATCTACTCATGTACAAATCATCTGTCGACGGCTTTTTTTATCAATATCATAGTGAATTTTTCACCTTTGCAAATTTTATTTTAACAGCTGTTTCAAGCGGAGGACAATAAGGATTGTTTTTGTTTAAAAAAATTTAAAAATCGAAACATTTAGACACAAAAGAGTGCTATATATTTATGTATAATTTATGTTAGATTTAGTTTTAAAATATGTCCCCAAAAGCCCAAGCAAAATGGCAGGTTTATGGGAAGGGGTTTTATATCAAACACAAATCAAGCCTGTGTCGATACTTTTTTGGGTGGACTAAAGCACTCTCCTAAGAATCACAGTGACTCTCATCTCCTTGGTTAGTATCCCACTTGTCAGATTCTAGAAATCCC
The DNA here is from genome assembly GCA_029721355.1 of Tegillarca granosa. Classification (NCBI taxonomy): domain Eukaryota; kingdom Metazoa; phylum Mollusca; class Bivalvia; order Arcoida; family Arcidae; genus Tegillarca; species Tegillarca granosa. The sequence continues at coordinate 40,472 of JARBDR010000351.1, read as the reverse complement.
GCTTTTCTAAGTGCGGCAGTTTTCTCCGAGCACCTCCATTTATTATCATCCAAGAACTGGCCACCTCGATATCTAAAGGAATCTTATTTGTGATAAAATTATTATTACTTCATTTAAATGTCCCAGAATTGATTACCTAGCTTTAGGCGGAAAAAATCTTGATCTGGACATAAAACGTTATTCACTACAGTATTCCGTCCAAGAATTTAACTTGGGTAAAACACCGTTACCTCATTCTACAGCACTACCCAAGAACTGACCGCTTCCATATAAAAAATATTCGTTTTTTTCGTAAAACACTATCAACTTGATCAACATTAACACATTGTGTTTTTATACATATTTCGGTTGTTTGCTGTGGTTTTATTTTTTAGTTTATCTTGTATAAGTAATTAAATGTTTAACATTTCAGCCAGTGTAAAAACAAATTAGTATTATTATTATTATTTAATGTGAATGTCATTATGTGTATTTGTTTTTAATCTTTAAGTTTCAATATTTTGAAACATGTATATAATTATATCCTATGGTATTAAAATACGCATATTCTTATATCTTGATACCATTTACTTTTTTCAGTATCATTCAAACACAAACATACTTATTTACGTCCAAAATCAGAATAAAATGAATCCGAATAATTCGAAATTCTCAGGGTTTTTTAATTGGACATACTTGTTTTAATAAACTTTATCAATCACCATTAAAAACAACGTATCAGTTATTTAAATTGATATATAGGATGTTGCTAAAGAAGACTAAAGTCTTAAGATATTAACCCACAAATGATATTAACATAACAGAGATAACGCTTAGCAAAGCTTAGTATAAAACTGATTCAAAAAAGTGGTTTAGTAGATGTTTAATAATTTACTTCTCGTTACATATAACACAACTATCTGTTGAATACTCTCTGTCATATGTGCACATTTCAGCAAATCATTCCTCATCAATGACACTAGGGACCGAAAAGTTTGATAGATAAAAATGTAAGCAAGGCCCGGTTTCACAATCATCTCTATTTTCCTCAACTTTAAAGTAGCAAATTATGGCAATCTCTTTGTGATTTACAGTTATACTTTTGTAAAAAAAAAACAATAAAGATGTTACAAGCTTGAAGCGATCTTTTACATGGCATCTGCCATTACTAAATATTTACAAAATAATTAGGATTCCAAATTCGCCAGATTTAAGTTAAAGGAAACCTTAGTTAAGGAATGATTGCGAAACTGGGGCCAGCTTCAGGTAGCAAACTAACTTAAAAACTTTCTCACAATATTTGACCTTCGAAGTGGTTGTGACTTGGTTGCTGAGCGATAAAGCGCCCGTTTAGATCACAGAATTTCTTACTATCTATGTTAATACGTATCGGAATCCTTCCTCGAGTGAATGTTTTAGTCCGCTTGCCAAAGTTCGATTTTTTCTTCATGCTCTTCGTTTTCCGTGAACTGACCTCCTTAACTCTGGCGCAAACTATGCCTGTTTTACTTTAACCAACTTATAATTTTCTTATCTCGTTTGTCTGTTTTTCTTATTTTTGTATAATGTCATGTTCTTTGTGTATTTGTTTCACTGTTTCAGGGCCCTTAAAAGTTTTATGGCCTTCATCACAATATTGTTGACAAGTATGTAGTCACTATATCCCAACTTATACTGGATATATTTGACTTACCATAGTTCTTTGTTCGTTTAAATTCTCAAAATTGACTTGCACTTGACGGGTGTAGCTAGCTAGACAGGAGTTGCTTACCCTTCCGTAGCACCCGGCCTCACTTCCTTGATGGAAGTTCACGTGTATAGCATATTTTGCCAGTTTGCAAAGTTTTTACTTTGTTTTTTGGATTGTGATATGGACAAGGACTGGTATGTTTGTTTTATTAATACAGTAATGAACTCAAAACGTGTTATAGCCGTTATCACAACACTGATCATAAGTATAATGTCGCTTTTCCTCGATATATTTGACGTCCCGTAGTTCCATGCTCTTATAATTCTCAAACTTTACTTTGCCCGTGACGGGTATAGCTAGCATACACTTCCGGAACCCCTTCCTGGTAGAAGTTACCTTATTTAAACGAATTAGTCAGTTTAAACTTTGCATTTAGGATTGTGACTGGGACATGGGCCGGTATGCTTGTTTGTAATTAGTTTGGCTGTTACGAAGTACATGGTTTCAATTGCATATTTCTTAATTGTATTTTAAATAAAAAAAAACTACAAAGAAATATAAGAGAGGAGATTTATTTCCATCAATCAGTTTAATACCAATTTAAGATGACGGTATAACAATAGGTATTACTATTTACAAACTCCCTCTTTACATTCACCGTTACAACAATCGGCATCTGTGGAGCATGCGGCATCATCAGCTGTACACCTTTAAAAATAATAATTTTATATATTTCATTTTTTTCATAAATAAATAAATAAAAATGATAATAAATACAAAAATTATGAGATAATAATGTTAAAAGTATAAATACTTTATGTTATTAGATTGGTACGCGTCACAGATTCAATAGCTTAGAGCACTGTTTTAATGTTTAAACAGTAGAACTTCGATAACTCGAAGTGCACGGAACTTCGTTGGTGACTTCGAGTTTTCAAAGTCGAAGGATGACGTCATCTGCTAATATCTTTTTCTCTTTAGAAATCTTTGATGTTGTAAACATTTACCGGTACTCAAATGTAATGCGATAGAGAAAAAATAAATACTTATAGTTACTTTCGAAATAAAATAATAATAATCAATCTATTAAATAATATCGACGGCAAAGGATGTTAAACGTGTTCTTTTATTGTAAAATCACAATGTATAGGAAAAACGGATTCAGGAAACAGATACATGTGCATTTGTATTTGCAATACTTAATCATTACATTCGTTAAAAATTACGAACAGATTGTTAATAAAATTACAAAGCACTGAAATTAAGTCGAAAGTTGAATTGTTATCGAAAACGGCATATTACTCGGCTTCGGTTATTAGTGTATGGGAATAGCGTACCTGTACACTTCATTCTCCATGACGATTTATCCGATAATTGATAATTATCAAAAAGGTAGATAACAAGTACTACTCGGTTAACGTCTCTAATATAACGGTAGCCTTAACACCGATAAATTCCTGTGATTTCTCTGATCGTTTCATTTAACGGGCCATTGTTAAAAAAATTCGAGTTTTAGAAATTTATTTTTATTAGATTTATAAATTAGAAACATAATTTTTACTTCCAAGTAACTGAAGGAGGGGGGTTATTCCAATTACGAACAGATTGTTAATAAAATTACAAAGCACTGAAATTAAGTCGAAAGTTGAATTGTTATCGAAAACGGCATATTACTCGGCTTCTGTTATTAGTGTATGGGAATAGCGTACCTGTACACTTCATTCTCCATGACGATTTATCCGATAACAAGTACTACTCTGTTTACGTCTCTAATATAACGGTAGCCTTAACACCGATAAATTCCTGTGATTTCTCTGATCGTTTCATTTAACGGGCCATTGTTAAAAAAATTCGAGTTTTAGAAATTTATTTTTATTAGATTTATAAATTAGAAACATAATTTTTACTTCCAAGTAACTGAAGGAGGGGGGTTATTCCAATTACGAACAGATTGTTAATAAAATTACAAAGCACGGAAATAACATAATTTTTACTTCCAAGTAACTGAAGGAGGGGGATTATTCCAATTATAAAAGTTTGAGTTCTCGAAGTTGTTCTAATGCATATATAGTTTATGAAGAAAACCGGTCGGGACAAAATAAAGACTTCGAGATATCGAAGTTCTTCTGTTTTTTGTTTGATATAGTTTTAACAAATACAAGAACAGTATAAAAAGTAGTACAGACAGAAGACCATACGGCACTACATTTAAAATTATCAAAGTTCAAAATAATAGTACATGTACAATAAAACAACTATGTTAAAATGGTTGAAAATGTTAAACATTACCAATCACTCGCGACAATCATAATAAAAATGGATATTTGCAATGATAGACCTGAAGCTGTTAATAAATAATGATGAGTTCATTTGACTTACCTTTTGAATTTAGCCTTTGCAATGTCGTCGCTGGTCATACCTAAAAAGATGAAAACGTGAAAAACACAATAGTATTTTACCTAAATTTGTAGAAACGTGTACATTATAAATGTAAAAACTGTACCGTAATTAATATTATGACACTATTTATCATGTTTATACGAAATTTATTGTCTTATATATGTGTGTGTGTGTGTGTGTTATATATATATATATATATATATATATATATATATATATATATATATATATATATATATATATATATATATATATATATATATATATATATATTGAAAACGTAATAAAGCAATTGGTTGCTGAAAAAGATATACTGGACAATCATACAAATCTTACAAAAACGATAAAACTTGAGTAAAAAAAGATTGTTTATCGCCTCTTACAAAGTCGGTTTCAATCCAACTCAGGTTCTAAATTTGTCAGTTTTCCTGAGAAAGACTATGTTTTTTCAGCTCTTCTCGTTTTACCCTGCCGTCCAAGATATTCGGTCCCGATGAAAGTGAACGAATTTAACTTGGTAGAAAATACCAATACACCAACTCAACTCTTAGAGCGTATTAGTTTAAAACAATAACTCGCGTGAATATTAAGCTTGTACTTACTGGCAGATTCAACCAAGATGGTCATCATAGCCATCATCAGTACTGCGGCAAATAAGAATTTCATCTATAACAGAAAAACATTAAATTCATTATTTTAAAGGCAAGAATTTGAAGTCACTGTATCCAAACTTATACTTGGTATTTTTAACTCCCCATAGTTCCATGTTCTTTTTTCCCTCCGGATTTGTTTTACCCGGACAAGAGGTGCTTAGCCTCCCGGAGCAACCGGCCTCCCTTTCTTGATGGATATTCACATGTATAACTCAATTAACCAGTTGTCAAAGTGTTTACTTTTTTTGGGATGGGGCTGTGATTTAGACATCGAGTGGTATGTTTGTGTTTTATTATTATCATTCACAAACACAAAAGTAGTTACGTGCTTACTGGATATTTCCCTATCAATTCGTTTCAAAATAAAAATCAATTTTATTAAAAATACGAAATTTATATATTTATATAATGAATATTTAGTTAATAAATAAATAAATAAATAAATAAATAGTTTCAAGAAGTTGAATTAAAATAAAATCTCTATTTGTTCAAACATTTGTTAAGAAAACATTTAGCTTACAAAAGGAGTTTGTCAATTAACTAAGAGACTTGTAATCAAAACTAAAGACATAGATTTTGGAATTGCATAACACTTCGGAGATATGTGAGCTTGAGAAATAATAAGAAAGCAAAGCATTGAGGTTTTATTGTATTTTTAAAATTAGGATGCATTTTTATTCTTTATTTCACCTTTCCAAAAGCCACACTACAATTGCATAACATATTCAAATTTTTATCCTAGTGAACTCAATCTAAAATATTTAAATTCATTTCATTGTTTAAACAGAAAATGAATCAAAATTTTTATTAAAAGAAAAAATAATATAAATCATACAAGAACCAAGATTGGTCCAAAAATTAGTTTATGTTTTTCACAGCAGGATAAAAAGTAAAATGTAAAAAAGTAAACATGAATTTGTTTTGTTCATCGTCTTTTTCTATCAATAAAATTTTCGAAAAGTCATATAAACATAAAAATCTAGTTAAGCCAAAATAACTCTCATAATGTTCTACATTGTCTACAAACATCAATTTACAAGCAAAATAATATAATTTTAATATTGTATCAAAAGAAGGACTTATTTTATGTATATATTGCTTCTAAACTGCAGATATGATTTGTATTTTACTAAAAGTTATGTATAATTTTTTGGGAAAAATGGACGATTTTCAAGTATGAATTATCTTTGATAGTAAGCTAGTAAAAATTGTAAAAAAGAACGAGTATTTAAACGTGTATCACGAACAGAATTTCTCTTTCAAAGTATTACGTCACATCTTATGTCTTGTAATACAAGTTTAATTACAAAAAATATTTAGGTTTTAAAATGAATAGTCGAAATTGTCGACTTTCTGTTTAGATTATTGAGACAATGCAAACAAAATTCCTTATATTATTATAGAATTAACACTTACGGTTTAGTTTTTTCTTCTGTAACAAAAGACTTCAACTGCATTCTCACGATCTTTTCTGCTTTATATAGCAGAGTATTCTAAAGTACACGTCAGCCCTAATTATTCTTGATGTCAATCTCATCTGTCAATGACAGGGCATTTTCCAAATATACAGCTTCTGTTTCAATCTTTGAAAACTGTATCAATTAATGCTATTAAAATTGAAGATTTTTTTTGTATTTATTGTTTTATTTAGAAGCAGGTGTTTTATGCTTTTGTCAATAGCGAGTTGTTATGTATTGTCAATAGAAAAATCTATACATCTGAAAGGAAGGCTACATTTTAAACTGTACTATAGCAATATAGCGTAAAAATTAAATTCATTTCATTGAATCTGGTATGTTGTAATTGGATTTGGCAATAAATTTGCGGAATCTTGCAAAGAAAAACATTAAAATACATTTTAGGATTGCAAAATAGTTTGAAAGAGAAAAAAGTTTTTAATGTACATTATTAGGAATTGTTACTGTACATATAATAGTAGATAAATAAAATAAAATAACATATTATATTTTAAAACCTATGAAAAAGCATGTATTGTTTTTGGTATGTACCTGTACCTCACACACGCACATACTTGCATCGCTTTTCAAGCCTAGTTGTCTAAAGCGCCGGTCACTCGATCACAGCGCTTAAAATTGCCAATGTTCGAATCCCAGTTTTGCAGATTCTAGTACAAGAAAGATTTTAGTTTGCTTGCCGAAGGGCGTTTGCTTTGTTAGTTTTTTTTAACTTCGATTCTCTTATCCATCAAAGAAAAAATGCCAGACTCTCTATAATTGGGAAAATATTGACAAGGGCATAAAGATTTAGCCATCGAAGTTAACGTTATATCTCTTTTCTGGTCTAAAAAAGGTAAAGATACTGTTCCGTGAAACTTGCTATTAAACCCGAAACTTTATTTATACAATTAAATTACATGTGTTTTTTACTTGACGATATTTATATATGTTTTCAAACACCTTACATAATCAATACTTAGGTTTTATATATTCTTTTTAATATAATAGTGTTTTAATGAAATAGATATCTTTTTCAGTTGTGAGTTGAACAATCTGTAAACATTTAGAAAATTCTAGTCTTTAAAAAAGCTTTCGGGAAGCAAACTTAAATGGTTTTCTTCAATAGTGGCTGCCTAAATTAGAGACGAACCTCGACAGTGAAAAAATTGATGTCCGCAATCCACCGTTAAGAAAAGTCGGTCACAGGGATCTTGAACAAAAAAATCAGGGCATAGATTTTGAACCAGAAAATTGAGACAATGTGATAGCATTTAATGTTGAATACCAGAAAAAAACGAAATAAATGAGTAAAAAAAATTATAATAAAAAAATATAAATATCTAGCTTGTTCCCTCATAGCAAAACATTTCTTAGCTGAATTTGGTTTATAAAATTTTGGAACTTTAGATTCATTAATTTTTAACTGTTTGGCTTATGTTTTTATATATCAAAATTTTTAAGCTCTTAGTGTCACTAATGAGGAATCAATTTCCGAAATGTGCACATATGGCGTAGCAAAATTTAACAGGTATTTGTGTAATATATTTACATTTTCCAAGAACAATTCATTATTCTCGTACATTCATATTCAGCAATATTTAGTTTACTTTTTTGAGGAGCAGATGATTTTGATATCAACAGATGCGTAAGGCTGACGTGGATGTTTAGAACATTTGGTATATAAAGACAAGTAAGATGATATAAACAGATTTGAAATCTGTTGTTGCAGTAAAGTTTCAAAGATAACTCAGCAAAGGTAAGTTTTTATATATATTTATTTACCAGACTTAAGCATTTGTGCACTGGGGAAACTAAAATGACTTGACGATAATTAACCAATTCTTTAAAAAGGTTTTGATTGTTTTTCAAATGTCTTCACTGTGACATGTAATAAGTAATAATTGTTGTTTTTTTCTCACAAATTCAGTTTCCTTCCATATTTAATAGTATAATATATCTCGTTTTTCTTTTGAATTAGTGGGAGTTCAAGGTTCATAACCTGGTCGGGTCTGACCAAGATTTTAAAATCAGTAGTTACTGTTCTTTAGCCAAGCACTCGGTTTTTAGAAAAAAAAGTCGAGGAGCCTTTGTAAGAGACCTTAAAAAATATGTCTCGTGTCACAGCAGGCGTGCGACGTTAAAGAATCCTACCTGCACATTGTCCTAAAGCGCACTGCAAAGTTAAAAACTCTGCTATTTCACTTTTAGCTGGTGAAGTCTCGATATAAGTAAAATATCTTTGACTGGGACGTCAAAACCCCATTAAATCAATAAATCTTTTGAATAAGAAGTGACCATGAAGGTGGATATCAATTTTTTCATCTGTTCAACTAAAATGAACTTACCAGAAACTTTTAATGTTTGCTTTACAGATGAAATTTTTATTTGCCGCAGTTTTGATGATGGTAATGATGACCATTCTGGTGGAATGTAACAGTAAGTTATACCATGATGTTTAGTTTTTGTAAGAATATTATATTTTATACTTTAGCTTTAGAAGACAATGGTCACATTACAAATAAGTTAGTTCTGTCATATACCATTTTTGAATTTAATTATAAAATACATTCAAAAATGACAATAGACAACATACCAATTTTGAAGGTATTTTATTATTAAATTCAAAAATAGTATATGAAAGTTTATTAAGAGTTAGATGTCTTTTTAAATTTTCGCTTTTTCAATTGAATTGTCTTTTATCAAGAACATATCATTTAGCTTCAAACACTTCTTATTATTTGTTTATCAGTGTGTGTGTGTGTGTGTGTGTGTGTGTGTGTGTGTGTGTGTGTGTGAACAAATGTATTAATATTTATTAATATATGCATTGTTGATTCGAGATGTTAAAAAGTCGCTATTTCCATTTCGTTTTAGGCATGAGCAGCGACGATATCGCAAAGGCCAAATTCAAAAGGTATGTCAAAACAAACAGTTCATATCTCACGCGAGGTTCTGTTGCATGATGTTATCTTTATATCTTTTACTTTATGTATTTATTGGAGTAATTAATATACAAGTTCATTTGGTTAATCTTAATATTTCATAGTTTGTGTGTTAATATTTTAAACTTCCGGGTTAGAAGTACTATTAAAAAATACTTACGAAGAGGTAAGAGAGGTTACGGTTAGATTCTGTAAAACTTCGGTGCCTCAAGGTGCTTATATACTAGTGGTTTGCATATTGTTTTACGTCGCAACAGCAATTTTACTGTAAGAAAATCTAGGTAGTTTTAGATGTTACCAGGGTTTGTGATCCGTTATGTTTATATGCGAGTGCTTATGGCGAACATTAGAATCATCTACTGACCGCAATGGCAAAGATAAACAAATCATTCCATCCATTTCGTTATGTATTAACATGGGGTGGGTCTACTATAGCGGCATCGAAATGGTGAAAACTTTTGGGTAAACATGGCTTTATTGACATATTGGGTTGACATCGTACGCTCTTCAATTTCGAGTCACCTTTACCAATAGGGTTCATACTAAAGTGATAGAGCGAGCAAATGTTTATAAAGGCTTTAAACAAAAATAAACTGTAATTCAATTGATAGAACTTTTGATTTCAATATACAATGTACTTTCAAGTGCTTAATATAAAAAAATTCAACAATCTAAACAGCCTTCAGTTTCTCCGTGCATGAACAATTTTTAAAGATCATAACATTAATATCCAGGGGTGTATTTACATTTTCATAATTCGAGTCTTTTTTTTTACTTATACCTCTTCGCAGTGTAGATAACTGATGATAAATATACAACATATTGATTAACTTTCCAAATATTTTTTTTCGCAAGGTGTACATTGGATGATGCCGCATGCTCCGCAGATGATGAATGCTGTAATGGAGAATGTAAAGAAGGAGTTTGTAAATAATACTACCTCATGTCATATACCGGTATATTGATGCGGAAATGACCAGGATATGAAAATAAAATATAAAATAAACTGATGTGTGTTATGTTTATGTCTTTTGTTTTTTTAAATACACGGTAGTTATGCCACGATTATCGCCGATGATCGATTGTCGGTCGTTGTCAGGGCAGCGATCCTAATAATCGATCACAAGATAAATAATCGATCATAGCCGACATCGGCGAGTAGTTTCCGGATTGCAGTCAAGTCCGTTTCCTTTCCAGTTCGTGCTACTAAAAACAACAACAACAAACCTTAATGCAGTTTTAAGGTTGTTAAAAAATATATTTTTAAAAAAATTAAATAACTTCTAATCACCATACGTGAGATTCATTTTCTAAAATTTCATTACTATTAGCTGTAAATAAACGGAATCCTCTTACGGGTTGGTCAATATTTAACGATGATTATAATGAGCTTGGAACATGAGCAAGGATGTACGGGGACTCCAATGACTCGAAGGTGAAACTTGACAAATTGTATTAATTGTCCGTCATTAATATCCAAATGTATTCACAATTGAGTTATGTATCCCTTACTAAGTCACAAATGACAAATTCAATGAAGTTCTGTTTTTAATTTATCGTATTTCACCGTTTTGTAATTTGTGTTTAAATGACCGGTTTTTTATGACGTAATCATGTTTTAAAATTAGATCCCACGTGCTACATCTCGATGGGAAATTATTGTTATTTCTGTATTTATTCGATCTTTTATCGTTGAACCAAAGGTAACATTGTTCATTAGGAACATTAATTAGGTTAGCACCGTTTTAATTTTTTTCCTAGGAAAACTTAATGCAGTTTTAAGGTTGTTATCATTGTTTTTGCTTTTTTATTTGTTCTTAGTTTCATCGTTAGGTTCCGCGAACATATTTTACACACTCATATATTACCCGTTCCTCTATCTAAAAATATTTTTATACATACCCCCACCTCCACCCCACCCCATGGAAACAACTTCATACCTGACTTAATTCACTATCACATTTAAAGGTTTGAGAAATGCAAAAATGTGTTTTGAATTTTGGACTTAACAAATGTGTCATCTTCAAGGATTTATTTGGATATACGTCCACTAGATGCACGGATTTTACTGATCTCCACTGAACTAGAAAGCGTTAGACTGACAGATTATTGCCTTTACTATCACAGAATACATTTTAGTTAATATTCATTCTGAGTTCCATTGACTAGACAAAAGACTAATTAAAACCACGTAACTTTTAAATACCGTGTATTTTTCTGCGTTTTGCCCCTACTTAAATCTAAATACATTTCATTTAGAAATTAAACAAAATTGATCTAAATATTTATAATAAGTATTTAAAATATACAGACATGGAAATGTTTTCCATTCTGCTATAAAAGAACTTTGATATAAGTGAAAGAATTTTGACTTTAGCTTGAAACATCATTGATACACTTATCTCCAATCCAACCGAACTGATCGCCTCGATTTATAACGAAAGAATCCCGAGAAAGAAAAAAAAAAAAAAAAAAAAAAAAAAAAAAAAAAAACAACCAACTCTGCAACTTCACACCAATAGATCTGACCAACTCTGTTTTTTTGTGAAAAAATTCTTATTGGAGAATAAACCCATATTTGCACTCCACTCAAGCATTCCAAAAATGTCGGTCTCGATATAAGTGAAAGAATCCTTAAAGGTTTGTAAGACATCATCACATCACCCCATGCTACTAACTTCCTCATCCATGAACTCACCGGCTTAATATGAAAGAAACAATCCTGACTTTTCCACACAGTACTGCTCTCCATTCCATCATCCCAGGTCTAACACATCTAACCGACCATATACATAAAGAAACTTATATCTGGCATTAACATCATTTATGTACTCTTATTGACACAAACTGACTACCTCTATAAAATGAAAGAATCCTTACTCGTGCTTAAAATACCCCAAATTCCCCTCCATTCACTCCACCATCTCAAAATTTAATAATAATAATAATAATAATAATAATAATAATAATATTATTATTATTATTATTATTATTATTATTATTACATGTAATAATAAAAAAAAAAAAATACCGTGATACAAAATACCATTCTCCTCTGGACTTCACTCGGCTTCACCTCAACATCAAGGAACCGGTGACCTTTATATACTTGATATAAGTAAAAGAATCTAAACTCAGGCTTAAACCACCAGTTGTGAAAATGTTTCCCTTGACATAAGTGGAATAAAATAAATGTTGACTGTAAACACCTTTTAGGGGGAGGGTAAACCATAACTCCACTTCATCGTTATTGGAAAGGTTACTTAGTCTTTTACAACAACGTTTTCTATTTTCAGAATAGTTAAATGGAATATTAACATGTAAAGCTTCAAAAGTAGTAATTGGCAAAAACAAAAGAAACCGTTAACTCGTTAGAAGATCTGGCTAAATAAGAAAGGCACAAGATCAACACGTATCTTAGAGACAACTGAATATTTTTCCCGAGATTTAAAAGGCATAAAAAGATTTGCAGTTACTGTAATATCAAAGAATTTGGGTGATTTTAATTTTAAGTAAACCAATAAGGAAATTTTTTTAAAATAAAAATTTTGCTATCAGTAAATATGAATTTAATTGAAGAGATACAAGATCCATATAAACTCCAAATTCACATCGTAAAATGTAAAAAACTTCTTGATTGATTAGAGCACAAATTTTAAAATGTTTTCCAAACCATTAATATATAGCACCAATATAATTTATGTTCAATCGTTGTTAACTAATGCATTGATCGTCCGATACATTTGAAATCCGTGTCAATTTCTTTTTTGATATGTGCCATTACTTGCTCTGTTTTCGTTTATTAAAAAACGAAATATCTAGGAACATTGATGTTAGTACTGAACGTTGAAGCATAAACACACAGTGTATATGAATTAATCCTTGTGTCATGTTATACAAATTATATATATATATATATATATATATATATATATATATATATATATATATATATATATATATATATATATATATATATAGAAACATGTTCAAAGAAATAACGTTATGTGGCATGAAACTTACTTTTATAAATTCAAAATTATACCAAAATGCAGATCCATTATCGTAGGGTCACCCTTTATTAATTTTTTTTAAGGAAAGAAATAGAATGCTCAGATCAGAGATCATATAAGCCTTCTGAACCATAAGCAAAATCGGACTAGTAATACTTTAAATATACTTTATCACACTCACACAGATTAAAACGGTTAAAAGTAAACATTCTAGCAGCTGTTGGTGTTTTTTTTTTGGTACAACATGACTTGCTTATATAATATGCGTATTTATAGACCATCAGTTGTAAAAGGCCAAATGGATGATAGTCCACTTACTGTGGTATAATCACACCACTTGATATTTACTCAACTGCCTGTACAAAGTCGAGCATTTTATACTGTCTGGTGCTAATATGTCCTTTCTTGTTCCGTTAAGCTGTTTTGTTATTAGTTTGTATTTTTATTGTTTGTTGTTGAGGCTGATGTTTCGACTTCCGTTAAGCTGTTTTGTTATTAGTTTGTATTTTTATTGTTTGCTGTTGAGGCCTATGTTTCGACTTCCGTTAAGCTGTTTTGTAATTAGTTTGTATTTTTATTATTTGCTGTTGAGGCTGATGTTTCGACTTCCGTTAAGCTGTTTTGTTATTAGTTTGTATTTTTATTGTTTGTTGATGAGGCTGATGTTTCGACTTCCGTTAAGCTGTTTTGATATAAGTTTGTATTTTTATTGTTTGCTGTTGAGGCTGATGTTTCGACTTCCGTTAAGCTGTTTTGTTATTAGTTTGTATCTTTATTGTTTGCTGTTGAGGCTGATGTTTCGACTTTCGTTAAGCTGTTTTGTTATTAGTTTGTATTTTTATTGTTTGCTGTTGAGGCCTATGTTTCGACTTCCGTTAAGCTGTTTTGTTATTAGTTTGAATTTTTATTGTTTGTTGTTGAGGCTGATGTTTCGACTTCCGTTAAGTTGTTTTGATATTAGTTTGTATTTTTATTGCTTGTTGTTGAGGCCGATGTTTCGACTTCCGTTAAGCTGTTTTGTTATTAGTTTGTATTTTTATTATTTGCTGTTGAGTCTGATGTTTCGACTTCCGTTAAGTTGTTTTGTTAGAAGGTTGTATTTTTATTGTTTGTTGTTGAGGCTTATTTTTCGACTTCCGTTAAGCTGTTTTGTTATTAGTTTGTATTTTTATTGTTTGTTGTTGAGGCTGATGTTTCGAATTATATATTTTTTTTAGCTGCAATTTTCCTGTTTTTAAAAATGTGGAAAAGAGGCTAATTTAACATGAATTGCTGTAATAAGGTTTCGTCATTGCATGTTGTTGCCAATATACTGCTTTGATCTTTTCTAATCTATTTGCATATAGGTACAGGGTCTTAGATAACACTTGTTGCTCACTTTATAAATAGCAACTTATGAGAAAATAACATCATGTAATATGAATGTAATATTCTCTCCATTATATTCACATATACATTTATTGATTTGGTGGTAAATTAAACTAATGAAAACAATAGTTATGTCATGTGCTGATTTTGAATTTCTATTTAAATAATGTATTCAAAATCAGCACAGTTGTCATGTGCTGATTTTGAATGCATTATTTTAATAGAAATTCAAAATCAGCACATGACAGTTAAATCAAGCAATAAAATGAGATATGCAGACGTTAACAATAGGTACTAAGGATAAAAGGATGAAAATATTTTCTTCCACACATACACACTTAGTAATCTGTTGGAAAAATAAAACTTTCAGGAAGTCGATTTCATTACATAATTCTTTTTGTAAGTATTATTAAAGTTCGGTCAAACTTAGTCCAGAAGGGTGATTTAAAATCTTAAAAGGAAAATCTACAAAACTGTAAAATTTACTGGGTGGGCAGTATAATCTCATATTTTAAACTAACCACTGCGGTAGCTCAGTTGGTAGAGTGCTTGCTCCGTAAGTGGGAGGTCCTGGGTTTGAACCCCTGCCGGGTCTGACCCAAGACTTGAAAGTGGGTAGTGACTCTTCCTCGCCAAGCACTCGGCATTACGAAATGAAAGTCACGGTTTTTTCGGATAGGAACTTAAATTAGAGGTCCCGTGTCATGCCAGGCGTTGCACGATAAAGAACCCTGCTGTATAATGCCATCAGCGGAACGCACAGGCAAAATTTCTGCACTTTCGCCTATAGCTGGCGACGTCTCGATATAAGTGAAATATTCTTGACTGGGACGTTAAACACCATTACTCAACTCAACTCTTATTTTAAACCGATAAGTAACATGATTTAATAATTAAGTAATTAAATTCCTAGTACCAGAGAGAAGCAATCCAAACAAAAAACACATAAACGAAAAGGGAAAAAGCAATGGCAGATATCAACAATAAATAAATAAATAAATAAATAAATAAATAAATAAATAAATTAAAAAAAATAAATAAATAAATAAAATTAAAACAAAAATAAACAGGGATTTTTGAATTCCCCGGTTTCGGACAAATAAATACAAAGGTACCATTCAATGTTTGTGGCCAGTACATTTTTAAAAAATAGTTTGAGAGATTCACGTATTCATTGAACTTTTAACATCTAACAATTAACAATAGGTTATTTTTTCGATTGAGATGAACAGATGTGTTAGGCTGACCTGGGCTTGCTTTATAAAACAGACGTGATCAAAATGTTCATGTGAACAAAATTTCCATCAGTCGATACAGAAATATAACTAAGGTAGGTGTACCTGGACATATTAATCCAATAATTTTTTTGTTCTGTGGAACCAGAGATATCCCATACAGTCTTTGTCAATGCTAGGCCCCAATACAACACCAGTGTAATTTTTCGCTATTAATTTCTACGTCCCTCACTCTTCCTTCTCTACAATTTTTTTTGGTATTGTGTCCATCTAATAGCTACCCTGATTGCTGCTGTATTTTCCATTCTATTAAATGACCTATTCATTCATGGCTAAAAGTAACATGTGTATAAGAAATATAACACTAATACTTTTTTTATTGCAGTCATAACTTTCAAGTAGTCAATTTGGTGTTTGATGTCTTTCATGTTCAATTCTCTGCTTATTAAGCTTTTAAACTAATGAAGAATTTTGTTTTCACATCAAAGTCTAGTTTTTTTTTTTTTTTTTTTTTTTTTTTTTTTTTTTTTTTTTTTTTTTTTCTCTTCTTCTTCTCCTTTTTAATGTATTTTGTTTTATAGAATTTCAAAAATTGAACATAAAAACTACAAAGTACCCGCTATAATACCTTAACTGTGACTATTTTACAAACTTTTGTTTTATTTACAGATGACATTCCCTTTTGCCGCGGTATTGATGATGGCTATGATGACCATCCTGTTAGAATCCGCTAGTAAGTAATGAATTTGTTTGTCTAACTATTAAAGACAATATTTCATAGAGTGATCTCATTTTTAATTTAACATGTCTTTTTACTTATAAAGATTTTTATTTTTCATCTAAAAACTGAATATTTGAACCAATACTTGCAAAACAAATGGATATATGACACATGAATAAAGTAATCATATTTTTTATTTATTTTGATTTAACAAGTTCTAGTTTAGTTCCGACGTCGATTATTAAAAATTTTCATTGCGTTTACCGTTTATGCTTTTAATCAAATTTTGTAAAATGTTGATGCAAAGGTTTGTTAAATAAAAGAAGAAGTCGTGCGGAAGGACGGACAATGAGAACTTTAAATTCAATACCCCCCATTTCTTCCAAAGAAAGAAATAAAGAAAACTTTGGGTTTTTTAAATTCGATTTACAATTGAACAGCT
The DNA here is from genome assembly GCA_029721355.1 of Tegillarca granosa. Classification (NCBI taxonomy): domain Eukaryota; kingdom Metazoa; phylum Mollusca; class Bivalvia; order Arcoida; family Arcidae; genus Tegillarca; species Tegillarca granosa. The sequence goes on along the minus strand of JARBDR010000351.1, from coordinate 23,572 downwards.
TTCATTGTTTGTACAATTTTAAAATTATCAAGTAAAATTTCATTATTTTAGCATAGTGGTAAACGTTTATTTTTTTATATCTAGGTAGCAATGCGGTGAAGGTGCCTTTATTATTTCATTTTATGATAGTAGACTGTATTTTTAAGTACATTTGTACATATGATTCTATGACATAGTAGTATATTTTAATACAGTAGTAAAACTGCAGTCATACTTCAAAATGGTAAAATTTCTGCTATACTATTTATATAAACGAAGTAAAGAAAGAGTTTTTACAACATTAATGTTAACACAGAGCTAAATTTTACTGTTGACTTTTTTGTTGTAAAGAAAGAGTTTTTACAACATTTATGTTAACACAGAGCTAAATTTTACTGTTGACTTTTTTTGTTGTTTCTGATGTTTTAATCTTGACACAAGAAATTGATTAATTTTACAAATCTTTTTTTTTAAATTCAATTTCTATTTTTCTTGATACATTTTTCTATTTTTTCTTACTCGGTATCATTTTATTACTTTTCATCTTTTTAAGCCATTTCTCACGCCGCCACGAAGCGCACACCAACCACATTTGACAAGCAGCTAAAGGAGCAACAACCGGGGAATGATTTGGTTTCACTTATTGCTTCTCAGTTGGAACCGTTTTCACGTTTAAAGAAAAGAAAGCCCGGAAATAAATTAGGTAATTTTTCAACCACTTTATTCGACAGTTTGAACGATAACTTTACCTCGGTGTTCTACGAACTTGGATCTGATATTGAATTCACTTACCAGATTCTGTATCCAATCATAAATGATAAGTCTAAATGTTTTAGCGGGCATGTAGATAAATTTAATGAACAATTACATAAGTAACGGTCCAATTTCTGGAGAATTTATGTTATGTACTTTATATATTGGTTGTTACCAAATACATGAGTTGAGTTCATAATTTCTTATATTTAAAATATACAAAACTGTTTATTAAACGATATTTTGAAAAAATACATGTCATTTAAAAAAGAACAAAAAATTATAAAATAGAATTACAATCATTGGTCACGCTACTTGAACCAAATATTGATGCAGCAAGTATTTGTCCAAAGTTGTCTAAATAATTTCGTTTATCGATTTGCCGTTTTGATTCTAAAGCTGTATTGGCTCTAACCATGTACATTTTGGTTTTTATGATTCATTTTTCAAATATAGTTTTTTTTAAAAATAATTTCAATTGAAATCTGATAGACATTTGAAAAAATATCGGGCTCCAGGGTAACTTTAGCAGATGAATCACACATTTAGTGGACCGCTCACACATCAATCTGCATCAATTAAACATTTGAAATACTGGAGTTTGTGTATCAAGCGCCATCAATGCAAAGCAAAGTTTACAATGGTAACTAAACTGTTTTCGATTGAAAGCTTACCTTCGTGAAAAAAGCTCAAAAGATCATCTGGAGAACAGTTTTAATGTAGTTTACAGTGATTTAAAATTTAGACTCTTCTTGTCAGGTTGTAGGTATTTTTCTTCGTTAAAGGTGGATTTAAATAAACATTTTTTGAGTAAATCGGTTTACTGTTAAAACTAAAATAATAAGTAACGTGACTGGGAGAGTAAAATTAAGTAGAGACATTCGACGTCTCATATGATTGGTAGAGTATATGAAAATATCTCGCCTTTCACTTCCAGTATGGACCTTGGATTCGTAGATTAAAGACGATGTCATGGTATATTTATATAGTGTCAACTGTTAATCCGCGCGCATGTTTGTGTTTGTGTGTGCAAATGAATAAAACTTTCTTCTTGTTGCAGGTATAAGTATCGACGACAAATCAAGGATCATTTTCAAAAGGTAGGTAAAACGGAGAAAACCCTGTGTATTGTCGTTTGCAGGATTTCTTTTTCTACTTTTAAAAGAAACATCATCCAGTCTGAATATATTCCTGAGCCATATATATATATAGTGTTCAGTGCATTCTGATTTAAAACGTATAAACGTTTTTTGATGATTCAATGTCTTTTGCTAAATGGCTTCGATAGTTCTTAAATATGCTTACGTGATGTGCCACATTTGTTGCAGTGGTTTTTATTTCTATTTTGTTTGTCCGCACTAGACAACCATCAAAACTGAGTGGTAATTGATAGCCAAACATTCGTAGGTAACCATTCTGCCCACTAAGTATTGGTGTTGCATAATGTTAGGGGTTACGACAAGGAAAATGTTTCCCCGTTAAAGTCAGTGATGCTAAGACATCTTTTGTTTGAAAGTTCACTGCTAATCTACTTGGCCATCATACATTGTCGATGGGAGATACAACAATGTCATAAGGCGTGCATACACTACCAAAAATACAGAAATAGTTCTTTCCGTGTATTTTAATATCAGATTTTTTCCCCCACAAGATTCAAAGTTTTTATAATTTCATTATTTTAGAGCCATGTGAATATGTAATTTAAATCAATAATTTATATCATGCGATATCAAATAAGTAATCTTATGTTTACTTTTTTCAAAAGGTGTACAGCAGACGATAGCGCATGCTCCGCAGATGCCGATTGTTGTAATGGAGAGTGTAAAGAGGGAGTTTGTAAATAGGATTACCTTTTGATACACCTGGACTGTATTGTGAAAATGACCGAACAAAGGAAATAGAATTAAGAAAATTAAGAAATTATTGATGTTGTTTTTACTTTTATCACTGATCTCAGAACATATTTATTTAGTCTTGTTGACTAAGTCCCTTTTTATATGTGTTTATTATTATTTATATTTTGTCGTTCCATATTCCTTGTCGCTTTTCAGTTTTAAAGTGCATTGAAAGCTGATGACGTTGGAGGATTGGATTTTTAATTTGAATTACTATATATGTGTCTGTTATTTGTAGTTAAACACGATTCTACAGATGTTGAGTATTAATATTACAAACGTTCATTGGTTGCAAAATCTTTGTATGTAAGTACAATATAAAGCATATAAAGCAAACACGTTAACAAACAATGTTGCGACCTTAGTAAATATCAAGATTAGTAAAGACGCACAAAATAAATATTTACCATGAAATGATTATCAGTAAACTAAAGAACATTTCACAGCAAGCATCTAGATGCCCTATCGTTGCATAATAATAATTATAATAATAATAATAATAATAATAATTATATATATATATATATATATATATATATATATATATATATATATATATATATATATTATTATTCTTATTATTATTATTATTATTATATATAATCAGTACACTAAAGAGCGTTTCGTAGCAACCACACAGATACCCATAGCCTTGCAAGAAATAAAATAAAATAAATAAATAAATAAATAAATAAATAAATGATAAATGAAAAAATGTTCACACGTGTAATGATTTTTTAAACATTGACACTATAGAGAAGAGAAGTAGAGTATCAACACTGGTTGTATATGATCTAGTAATACAGACATCTTGACAGAACCGGACTTAATGTTGAATGTAGCAGAACGATTTATTTTGGTGTACTTCGATCATTTTGTTCTCATCACTGACTAGTTTGACAGATCCTAGTACAGAACTTTTGACTGTTGGTTGTTTCCTGTGGATACTCTCTCTTTGGGACTTAAAATAACGTTACTTCACTCGAATAAACTAACAAATGCAATAACCTACTTCTTCAATATAAGTGACAAAATCTTGACCTTGGCGTAAACAGCCCTTAATTCATTACACTCAAAATGTAGCCGTTCCTTGAAAATGTTTATTAAGTGTCATTACAATTTGACCATTGATTGCAACTTCAGAATATTACTCGTACAATAAAATATTCAAACTTGTTAATAGGTAGTAGTAAAGAACAGGTAACACACCAAAATATCTGGTTAAATAAGAGACGAATACACATTTATAAGTACTGTACATTGTTTTGAAAAAAAAAAACGATAATATTCTTAGTCTTGATAATTAAGGTCTTATGAAGAAAAAAATACAGGTTTTAGTGATTGTTCAGAAGACACTTTAATCTGTATTTGTATTATATATGAATAAATAACTATCAAGTATTTATCTTTTTTATTGTTCTACATATCAGCAACCACTTGTAAGTTAAGATTTTAACAATCAATATAGTTTCTACTATCGATACTAGTTTTTTTGTTTGTTCAGACCCGGGTTTCACAATAATTCCTCAACCAAGACCACTGCGGTAGCTCAGTTGGTAAAGTGCTCGCTCCGTAAGTGGGAGGTCGTGGGTTCGAATCCCGGCCGGGTCTGACCCAAGACTTGAAAGTGGGTAGTGATTGTTCTTTCGCCAAGCACTCGGCATAACGAAATGAAAATCACGGTTCTTTCGGATGGGAACTTAAAATAAACGAGGTCCCGTATCATGGCGTGGCACGATAAAGAACCCTGCTGTTTAATGCCATCAGCGCAACGCACAGGCAAAATTTCTGCACTTTCGCCTATGGCTGGCGACGTCTCGATATAAGTGAAATATTCTTGACTGGGACGTTAAACACCATAACGCAACTCAACCCCCTTACCCAAGATTTTATTTTAACTTCAATCAGGCAAATCAAAAAACATAATTTTGTTGATTTTTTAAAATATTCAAGAGGTGTGATTTTTGAAGATCACTTGAGAATAATAACATTTGTATTATATTTTAACAAAAATGCTTATTTGTAGTTCCAATAAAATTTGCCAGATTTAAGTTGAGGAAAATCTTAGTTAAGGAATAATGATAAAATTGAGACCAGAACACTTTAATGGGTCAATGCTTTCTAGTTGCCTTTGAGTGACAACTTAATTAGTAAAGGTGCTTCAATTTTATTCGATTTTGAAAATAAAACATAATTGTTTTCATCACATTATGGTTTACATTATGATATCTTTTTTCGTCATTTTTTAAACTACAGTTTTAAAACTTACGGAAATGATAAGGGAATACATATTAATAAACCCATTATAAAGCATTTTTCGAAGTTTACACACCCTGCAAGTCAATCTATCGAGATATGCTTACAGAGATAGTCTCTTCTAAACATAATTATTTTTATTTTTGTGACTATGCCTTTATCTGGTGAAATTAGATAATATACTGTAATAAATAAATAAATAAATAAATATATATATATATATATATATATATATATATATATATATATATATATATATATATATATATATATATATATATATATATATATATAAAAATAAATAAAAGATAGTCCAATGACGGAATTAGGAATAATATTACGTTATCATTTTCTATATTTGACACTGTGCTTGTGCTCTATTGTCTATCAAGCAACGCTGTTAAATAAGATACCGGGTTTTAGTTAGGTTGACATACATTGTAATTGTCTAAATAACCATAACAAAATACAAAAGTTATGTTAAATATATATACATTTTCGTGGAACTAACATGTACTAGCATAGCTTTAATAAAAATAATAATAATAATAATAATAATAATAATAATAATAATAATAATAATAATAAAAATAATAATAATGAAGAAAACAACAACAACAACAACAAAGAATGAAAGAAAATACAACTTTTTAATACACAAACAATAAGTCTCCGGAGCTCAAACATATAAATAGAATAATGGTATCATTACTTAAGACAGGGCCAATTAGAATTTAAAAGATAAACTAAACTAAACTAAACTAAACTAAACTAAAATAAAATAAAATAACAAATAAATAAATAACGAAATAAATAAATGAATAAATGAATAAACAGAAACTGCCTAATATAACAATTAACTTATTTAATATTTTTTTCAACAAACACTTAATAGTTTTATTAATATTTTTTTTAGAAAAAACAAATAATGTAAAAATCAACAGATGTGCAAGGCTGACGTGGTAGTTTAGAACTTCGACGAGACGAGATTGTTAATGCTTTTTATCTAATAAGCATATTATAATTTTGGTTTGAAAATCACTCAAAATTAACACCCTTGGCCTCAAACATTCTCTACGTCTCTCGCTTTTTCTTTTTCTTTTTTTTTAAATTTTCATCTTTCCTTTCACGTCAAACAAGTATACATGTAACCTAGTATTTACTCTATGTAACCATAGTGTTATCTTTGTAACCCCGTAACCTGTTTAGAAAATAAAGCAGATTTTAAATATAAGAAAAATTTTGTTTATAGTCGCGGAATCAAATGCTGATACTGCGTTTTGTATTTGTTTCTAATCAAAATAAAACACAAACATACCAGTCCTTGTTCAAATCACAAACCCAAAAACAATGTAAAAACTTTGAAAGCTGGCAAATAAGTTATACGCGTGAACTTCCATCAAAGCAGTGGGGCCGGTTGTTTTTAAAGCTTATATTCATATATGATATGGTATAATGATACTTATATTTTCTGCTGTTTTTATATTATGCTAAGTGACACAATTTTGAAATTTATGATTATTCTTGACATATATCTTCTGGCCTAAATAGATAACCATTTTTATCGAAAATAAAATAAAAAGAATACGTAGAATATATGTAGTAATCTTTGTCGATCAAAATATTGAATGTACCCCTTTTGAATATTTTGTAATGTTCTACTTTAAAATTGCATTATTTAAAAAGTATTAAAAAAAAACGTGACAGTATTGTTTTATAAAATGCAAAAATGATACATGACAGATATATAAAATAAAGAATAGTTGAAATCCGGCAATGAATCCTGATTTAAACGCATTTCTTTTATTACTTGAAGTCATTTTTTTGTTTACAAAACGCCAAATTTTGAAAGCTTTAAATATAAATAGAATTATTTGATGAATTTTAAACGGAATCTCACATTTTTCAATTATCCGTAATTTTTAAAAAAATAATGTCTCCCGTGTTCGCTTATCATTATAATAGAGAAGAAACCTTTTCTTAGTGCTAAATAATCTTAGACTGTACCTTCTGTTTACTTTAAATTAAGATTTTAAATCGTATCTGGAATTACAAAATAAAGTTGTATGTGGTAATCTAATATTGTGAAATTTCGATTTCACAACTCATTCTCTTACAACCAAAAGTATTATGAACTAATGTCCGTTTCTTTATCTGAGTTGCTCAAAAGCTCGTCATACAAAATCATATGCCAGTCGAGTCTATCGGTCCTACTGTAGCAAAATTAAAGTACCTATACAAGACAGTTTGCCAACCCTCTGTGACGTCATATAAGATTACTTTTCCAATAAAACAAAAAATAAATAAATAAATAAATAAATAAAATAAATAAATAAATAAAAAGCAAAAACAAAAATAGATGGATGGAGAATCATGATATGGAATGTGAAGAGTTGAAGCGTAAATAAGTTCTCGATGAAGTTTTGATCCGAGCCAAACTTAAACTATCTAATGGCAATTTCATAAAAAATTGATTCCCTTAGAAACACATGCTAAAAGACATCAAAATTAGCATAAGTTATAACAAGGTACAGTATATCTATGAAAGTCTGAAAGCAGGGGTTGAGTAATAATGAAATTTTCTCTATACCTAAGCTAATAAACTTCATTTAGCAATTCAATCTAAATATATTTCATTGAAACGAAAAGTTCCGGCATTTTACATCAGAATTTATTTCCCAAGAGTCTCTGTATATTTATATTCGGTAGTGGCATTGCCCAAAAGTTTTGTTTTTATTTTCTGATTTCAGATGTAACACTAATATCACATGCGTGCTTTCAATCCATTCCCCCTGTTTTAAATTTATAATTACCTTATAGTCATAATCAAACTTAAATGTTTGTAATGGTATCGAAAAATCGTGTATGAGGAATTAGTTTCCGAAATGTGCACATCTGGCACATCAAAATATAACTGGTATTTGTACTATACATTTGTTAAATAGCATCTATTTATCCTTATGTTTGATAAGGATAAAAACATTTGGAAAGTTGAATAAGTAACAATTGCTTACTTGTACTCATTGTGAACCTCGCAAATGTTAAATAAGTAACGTTTTTCATTATTTTTTTCTTTTACAACACGTTAAAGAACCGACGTAGACAGGAGTTGTGTAAGTTGGACAGAATTATTCCAAAACATCTTAAATAATAATATTAATCATTATTTTTCTTATTTTTTTGAGATAAAATTAGAGAATTTGAAAGTGAATATCATAAGATAAGCAAAAGTAAACCACCCAACAAAAGTCCAAAAAACAACAGGATCATTAACAGAAGTATTATAGTTAAAATTTTAATATCAGACTGTTTTCACTTAAGGACTTATTTAGGACTTTACAACAAATCAAAGACAATGCTTATCAGTGTTTTCTTGCCAACTTTAATAAAGAAATTCTCATAGTTTTATTTAAGTTATATAGTTATATTATATATGGACACTCACAGAAGAGACTGGACATTATATTAGTGTTTAAATAATTGCAATATATTAAATAATATAAAAGTTATATAAGAAATAAATAATGTATTAAGATTATCTTCAGTTGTGAAGACATTTGAACTGTTACTTTAATATCTTCTATTGCTTTAACAAATATCATGATTTGTATATTTTTAATTGGTCAAATTTAGTAGAATAATTGATGTAAATTTTATAAGTCATATGTTTATAGGTTAAGAATAATAGGTAAAAGGTATATGGCAAGAAAATCAGTATAAATTTATTTTTGTACATTTATTTGAATAAACCACCAATTTATAAAATGTCTTCTATGAGGTCCGCTCAAATTCTTTATATTTGGAGTGAGAGTCAAAAGAAATCACAGGACACAGACAGAAAATAAGATCATTCTGTAACATCATGTGGGCTGTAGCATCTACCAAGTAATAAATCAGCATTAAAGAAATTTAGGAAGTTTGTGTGGTCATTCAACAACAACAGAATACCCCTACAAAAGAAGAATAAATAACATATATCATCAGATATTGATAAAGTGATAAAAAATCTCCCGATTTCAGACAACAAAAATGACAATATGATGTCAGTAATATTGAAGACAATTATCAACGAAATGAATAATCAATGGAAAATTCTACTGAAAACACACATACACCCATTTAATTTGTTTTAAGAACAATTCACTATTCAACTTTTTTGACGAACACGTGATGTTGTAAGAATCAACAGATGCGTTAGGCTGACGTGGTAATTTGGAATCTCTGCTATATAAAGCAGACGTGCTGGCAATTCTAAATTAAATCTGTCGTTACAGAAACACATAACAAAGGTAAGTGTACTTACATCTTTAATGTCATTCTTGTTGCAGGGTGCCTTGGTGGCCAAGTGGTCTAAAGCACGCTTACAGATCACACTGCTTCTCGTCGCCCAGGTTCGAAACCCATTCGGTCAATCCGATTGTAAAAAACGTTTGTAGATTCGCTTGCCATATGTCGTTATTTTCTCTAGCCATTTGGGATTCCTCTAACATTTTAGAACTGAACGCATGGAAAAAAGTGGAAGAATCTTGAAGTGAAACATAATTACTTAACTCAAATTTTGTGCTATATATTCTATACATTTTGTCTTTTTCGAATATGTTGCTCCAATACCAATTCTAGCTATGTTTATCGCACCATTACACTGTCCATCTTTCCTCCTTTCAAAATAATTTATTCCCTTAGTGTTTATCTTATGGCTAACTTTATTATTGGTGTATATTTCTTCGTTGCCCATTTATTCTATGTTTTATTTCTTATACTGACAGAACGCGTACCTTTATCATAATTTCCTTTGCGGTCGTACATTTTCAGTATTTACTGTTCTTTTATTTTAGATCGATATTTAAAACCTAAAATGACTGAGCGCGGTATAAAAGTTACAACAACTGTTTGTTTATAACGTCCTTTCTGTTTTCTATAACTTCAGAATCTTGTTTCTTTCCTTAATAAAAGTAATCATGGTGATTTTGATAAAACATCTTTAAAACAAAATAGCAATACTTTAACTTACAACCAAAATGGCATTTTATATTTTCAGATGAAATTCTTATTTGCCGCAGTATTGATGATGGCTTTGATGACCATCTTGGTGGAATCTGCTAGTAAGTTATTTGTTTATTTTAATCTTACTTCAAAATGTAATATATCATATTTTAAGTTAAAATTGAGAGGTCTTAATGCTTGTTCTATATACCTCTCTCTCTCTCTCTCTCTCTCTCTCTCTCTCTCTCTCTCTCTCTCTCTCTCTCGTAGTCTTATTTGGTATTGAAATTTAAATTTTGTTCTTCTTTTTAGGTATGAGCAGTGACGACATCGCAAAGGCGAATTTCAAGAGGTGAGTCAAACTGGAACTTTTATTGTCTATGTACATTTGCATGTCGTTTCATATCAGAACAGTAACTTTCCATCCGCTATTTGCAGGACAAACGTAAATTGATGTAAATAGTTAACATGAATGGTTCTCTCTGATCCTTCAGCGTTTTTAATTTGCATTTCAAACCTTTGAGATGCATGAGCTACCATAGTGCTAGCCAGAAAAAAAATCAAACGTGGAATGTATGTTTTAGTTTCATGTTGGTTTAAAAAAAAAACAAAAAACAAAAAAAACTGACAAACATTTTAATAGAAGTGCATGTATCTACTCGATCGAGATTTTAACACGCCAAAAGAGGTAGAATGTTCTTAAAGATAATAGATGTTAAAAGAAATGTTTTGTATTTTCAAAACAAATTTGGATCTTAAGTTCTAAAATTATATTCTCATAATTTTTTTAGGGTATTTGAACATAAAAATATGTAAGAAATTATAAAAAAGCATATTCAACAATTAATTTAAAATTTCAGTATTTCAGTTTCGAATGGTCTCTTTTTTTTAACCTCACAAAAATGTAATGCTAATTTCACAGCAATGATTTGTATTTTTTCTTTATTCAAAAGGTGTACAGCTGATGATGACGCATGCTCCGAAGATGCCGATTGTTGTAATGGAGAGTGTAAAAGTGGAGTTTGTAAATAGTTATACCTATTGTTATACCGAGACACTATTGTGACCAAAATTGAAATAAAATAGAAGCATTCTGAAACATGTCTTGTTTATTTAGTTTATAATTGACAATTTCGGCTTACATTTATCCTTAATATATATATATATATATATATATAAAGTAGTGTAGGTAAGAACAACTTTTGTATAAATCAAAAACCCGGAATTTTTGTCAATTTTTGTCGACCAACGTTCAACGAAGAAGGCGCCCGGTCATTCCGCTTAAGACTCAACTTATTAGTGTAACCATAGAGAAGTCACAAACCACGATCGACAACTAAAAGATATATGATTAAAGGCCATAGTATTTATAAATTTGATATTTAAGCATAGTCTCTAAAGTTAGGTCTCAAAATTGTTTTATCTAATAATCGTCATGTGTTTAAACGTGGATGTATTTTAAATAATTCTCAAAAGGAAATACAATCGTTTAATCATGATTCACTCAAGTCCAAAATATATTTGAATTTCAGTAGCTATAAGTGAATAGATTGCAATATTAATTGTTTTATTGCACTAATATGCACGGAGGGTTATTGAAAAAGCTACTCAAAGGTGCCAAGGTGCAACTGCCCCCGCAGAGTAATCGGAAACAGAATTATCGCGATCTTTTTTTTTTTTTTTTTTTTTTTTATCTTTTTTTTAAAGTTTTTTTTTTGAAATCTTACCAAACATTAAGAACAAACCAATAAACTTTCCAATAAAAAAAAACTTTCTCAACCTAAATTTTTTAACCGTTGCTACCATAAAGATTTTGGAAAATTGAAAAATAATATCTGTAACTTTGTGTAAGGCTATTTAACCATAATGTAACCTTTGTAAAATGTTTAGAAAATGAAGCCGATTTTAAATATAAGAAATACTATGTTTATAATCGCGGAAACAAATGCTGATACTGCGTTTTGCACACAAAATTGGCCATATATGTTTTTCTCTCTAATCAAAATCTTATAGCTTATGTTCATAAATAATGCTTAATCATACAGTTTTGTAGTTTATAATTATTTCGGACAAATACCTTCTGGCTTTAAAAATAACCATTTCTTATCTAAAATAGAATAAAAAGAACAAAAGAACACGTAGAATAAATCTAGTACACTTTATCGATAAATATTGAACGATATGTAATGTGCCAGTTTTTAATTCATTTTCGTGTGCTACTTTTGAATGTTTATGAAATATGAAAAATGTCTTTATTTCATGACGTCATTTTAAAAAAACACAATAGCCAAATTTTGAAATTTAGATTTAAATAAAATTATTAGTTGAATATTAAACACCATCTAACATTATTCAGTTATCCGTTATATGGCAGAATATAAATTAGAAGAAATCTAGTACACCTTAACGATAAAATATTAAATGATTTGCATTGTACCAGTTTTGAATGTATTGTCATGTGCTATTTTTGAATGTTTATGAAAGAAGAAAAATGTCTTTATTCCTTGACGTCATTTAAAAAAAAACAAAATAGCCAAATTTTGTATTTTAGATTTAAATAAAATTATTAGTTGAATCTTAAACGCCATCTTACATTATTCAATTATCCGTTATTTGACAGAATCATCTTTCTTGTGTTCGCTTATGATATCATTCAGAATATTGCAAGCCCAGGTTAATCAAGGCCCTTAAAAGTTTTATGGTCGGCATCACAAATGTTGTTGATAAATAATAGTCACTGTTTCAAAACTTATACTGGATAAATTTGACTTACAAAAGTTCTGTATTCCTTTCATTCTTTAAATTGACTTGCACGTGACGGGTGTAGCTAGCTAGAAAGGATGTGTTTACCCTTCCGGAGCACCCAACCTCTCCTCTTTAATGAAGGTTCATGTGTATAGCTAAATTTGCCGGTTTTCAAAGTTTTTAGTTTGTGGTTTTGGATTGTGATTTGGATATGGATTTGTATGCTTGTGTTTTATTTGATAGGTAGGATGTGCTTAAATATGAGTCGAAGTCAGCGGCTTCATTTTTACTTTGAATAACGATTTTAACCGCATATACAGTTATAATGAAATGTTTGTAGATGGCCATCAGACATTTTGAAATTTCGATTTTACAATTCATTGTCTCACAACAAACATGTATAAAATCGTTAGCCTATAGGCTCTGTCGTTCAAACTGTAGCAAAATTGAAGCGCCTATTCAAGACAGAATACAAACCCTGTGTGACACCATTCAGGATGTCCATTCCTAAAGAAAAATATCAAATGTTAGTAGGATTCTTCCAAAACTTTTGCTTTTCCAAAAAAGTAGAAGAATAATTATAACATCTATATATTTAACTGATGAAGTAATTTTTAAAAATCTTTTGTGGTTGTTTTATTAAATACACATTTTATGTTCGGTCGAACTGTAACATACTAAAGTGCTTATATAACAACAGACAAGATTTTCAAATCATGTGTAAAAAAATTGTATTAACAAACTAAAAGATGTTCTACTTTTCACACCCTATTATTTTCAATTAATAACCTAATTTTTTCTACATCTACCAAAAATGTGATGTTCGTTTCCCTTTCTACATTCCACCGCTTACTTAACTTGCAATTCATAATCGTATAATCGTGAGTTTGTAGAACACTGTACTAAGGGAAAATTATCAATATATATTACATGAAGTGATTGTTTCTGATGGTACCGCCATTGCCGAATGTGAGAAACGTCCAATTAATAACAGGAATGATACAAGCGTTATACAATCATTAATGGAGAATTTTGGTTTTGAACGTGAAGGATTGAAGCGTAATTAAGATCTATTGAAGTTTAAAAACTATTGTTTCACATATACTCCCTAAAAGCAATGCATTACGAAGTATGAAAACCCTTTAACAACAAAATATTTCATTGAAACTAAACTAAAAGTTCCGACATTTTTGTGTCAGAATTCATTTTCCAAGAGTCTCTGGATATTTGAACTTGTTAGTGGTATTGCCAAAGATAATGTTTCATTACTCTCTGATTCCAGACATAATAATCGTATTAGTAAGTATTTGCAATGTATTTTCCCTGTTTAAAATTTATAATTATCTCATAGTTGTAATCAAACGTATATGTATATACTTAAAAGTTTTGTAAAATAGCATTTATTTAAATCCTTGTTTTTGATAATGATAACACATTTAGAATGTTAAATAATTAGCAATTGTTCACTTGAATTCATTGTAGAACCCGCCAATTTTAAATAAGTAACATTTTTCATTATCTCTCTTTTTTCCTAGAACTTTAAGGCAATGACATAAATAAGGTTTGTAAGTTGGACAGCATAATTCCCAAAATTCTTAAATGCTTACAGAAGATGCAATATTGTAATTATTTTCTTAATTATAACGACATGAAAATAAAGAAATTGAAAGTAAAAACAATAAAATAGCCAACAGTTATACAACCCAACAAAAGCCAAAAAAAAAAACAACATGATCAATAAAGGAAGAATAAATAGCGTATATCATAACAAATTGATAAACTGATGTTGAAGACAATTATGATTGATATGATAAATCAATTAAAAAATTCTACTGAGAAACACACATACATCCATTTGTTTTTTTAGTAACACTTCACTATTTAGCTTTTTTTTTAGCGGACACGTGTTGTTGTTAGATTCAACAGATGCGTTAGGCTGACGTGGTACTTTGGAACCTCTGAAATATAAAGCGTACGTACTTGCATTTAAACAATTAAATCTGTCGTTACAGAAACACATACCAATGGTAAGTGTACTCATATTTTTTATCTCATTCTTGATGTAGGTGGCCGCGGATTACAATTTCTCTCGTCGCCAAGGTTTGAATCTCACTCAGTCAGATCCGATTCTAAGAACAATTTGTGAAAATGCTTGACATAGGTTGTTGTTTTCTTCAGACATTTCTCCACCGTCCTAAAATAAACGCCTCGATATAATTCAAAAACTCTTGACCAGAAATTAAAACACTATTACTCAACTCTACTCTAAAAAATATAAACCGCTAAATATAATCTGGGCATATTGTCTTTTTTCAAATATTTCCGATACCAGTCCTAGCTATGTTAATCGAACAATAACACTGTCCGTCTTTCCGTCCATCTCCCAAAATTAAAATAATTTATTCTATTGTGTCTATCTTATTGCTAGCTTTGTTATTGATGTATTTTTTTTTTTTGCCCATTTATTCTAAATTAAATTTCTTCTGCTGACAGAATGCCTACTTTTAAAAATTTTCGCTTGCGGTCGTACATTTTTAGTATTTACTGTTCCTTCATTTTAGATCGATTTTTAAACTTGCAGCTTCGAAGGGCGATTTAAAAGTTACAATAATTTTTTGCTTGTAAAGTGCTTTGTGTTTTCTATAAAGTTACAATCTTGTTCCTTTCATAAATAGAAGTAACCATGGTGATTTTGATAAAACTTCGTTGAAATAAAATAACAATACTTTAACTTACAACCAGAATGGGTTTTTTATGTTTTCAGATGAAATTCCTATTTGCCGCAGTATTAATGATGGCTATGATGACCATTTTGGTGGAATCTGCTAGTAAGTGATTAGTGTATTTTAATCTTTCTACAAAATGTTAAATTTCACAATTTAATTTAAAATTGACAGTCTTAACGCTTGTTTTATATACCCCGCCTCCTCCTCTCTGTCTATCTCTGTCGTAGTCTTATTCGGTAATGTTGAAATTTCAATTTAAATTTTTCTCTTGTTTTTAGGAATGAGCGGTGACAACATCGCAAAGGCGAATTTCAAGAGGAGTCAAACTGGAAAAATCGCTGTGTACGTTTAATTGCATGTTGTTTTATATGGGAACAGTTATTTTCCATCCGCTATTTGCAGGACAAACGTAAATTGATGTAGATATTTAACATAAATGGTTCTCTCTGATCCTAAGGTGTTTTTGATTAACATTTCAAACCTTTGAGATGCATGAGCTACCATAGTGCTGGCAAGAAAAAAACAATCGAACGTGGAATGTATCTTTTAGTTTCATGTTGTTTTACATCGCATAATCAGTTTTAATTATCGCAATGTAGTAGGTAACCATTTGTAAAAGGAAGAAATGTGAAGTGAAATTGTAGTGCTTTTTGCTCTAGTCAAGTTTATTTAACTGATATCAAGGAAGTCAAATCTTAGGTGGTATATAATACCGGAGTACCCAAAGACAACCAATTATTTTTGGCAAGCAAACTGGCAAAGTTTTAATATAAGGATCTGCTTGATCGGAATTTGAAATTATTAAAAGCACATTCATGGATGAATTTAGAATTTCAGCATTTCAGTGTCGAATGATATAATTTTTAAGATCACAACAACCTTTAGATAATGCTTATTTTTACCAAATAATTTGTATTTTTTTCTTTATTCAAAAAGGTGTGCATTAGATGATGTCGAATGCTCCGCAGATGCCGATTGCTGTAATGGTGAATGTAAAGAGGGAGTTTGTAAATAGGAACATCTATCGTTATACCGAGACACTATTGCGGAAGTGACAAAAAATGGAACTGAAATAAAAGCATTCTTAAACATTTCTTGTGTATTTAGTTTATCCTTTCTTAAGAAGTGAAGGTGGTCGGTGTTAGGTTATAATCATTTTCATATTATAAGTTTTAGTAATTTTGAACGCATATGAACACACATACACACACACACACACACATAAAATATATAATGTGTGTGTGTGTTCATGTATGTGTGTGTTTTGTATGAATGTTTGTGTGTGTGACAACAGTAGGCATATCGCGCACTCAGGGCGACGTTTTCATAATATGCTAGCCGCAGCCAACTATACCACTTCTAAAGTCACTTTATTTTGACTACAGGATGGACCAGTCGATACTTTGCCCCCCTTATATGAAGCGTCAGGCGAAGAAGCAGTAACTCAAGTTTTAAAGTATTATTTATGACCGAGCCAGGCTTTAAACTAACGACCTATTACTCTCGAGGCGGACGTTCTACCATTGAGTCGACGAGGCGGTCCGAAACACCGAGATAATTCTGTTATTGGTATCTTAACATGAATAGGAATAATGCTTTGTTTTTGAAGCGTATTCATTAATTTGACTTTAAGGGTTGCAACATTTATATGCTTACTCTTACTAACATTTTATCTACCAACATATTTTCATGCTTTATCGTTAACTAGGAATAATTTTGAAAATAGAATAGTCATAGAATCCGATGGAGGCGTTCCCTAGGAATGAATTGCCGTTAAATAAATAAATAAACAATTAAAAAAATAATTCATTGAATAAATAAATAAATAATAAATTATTACTAAGAAAATTTTAAATGTTTTAATTGATTTTTAATCAACTACAATATAACATTTTATTTCACTATTTTCTTACAAAAATATCGCATATTATTTATATAATTGTAATTGACAAATCGTTTAATTAAGTGTCTTTTAGAAAGTCAAAATATACAAAATTGTAACACAAGTTCGACTGACAACATTTCCATAGTAAACAATTTGTATTTTTATGTATGAAGAATTTAAAAAAAAACCCTCACATATAAATGAGTCTTAATTTTCACATCGAGGCTTTCAAACAAATTTTGATATTATGACACTATACAATCATTATGATTTTTTAAATGTCACTTCGTGTATTTGTATTAAACAGAATCTTTAAATACTGTTTTCTATCAAATTAACAATCTTGCAGTTTTTGTGCTGTTTTGATTCGATTGTAATATCCAAATGCATAAGGAAAAGGAAAACTAATGAAACTAAAAGCTTAATTTTGGACAAAAAATAACTAATTTACCTTGAATAAAATCAAGTTTCAACTTCAAATCTAAATCTACTACTTCGATATTAGTATTAAAGCACACGAAAAGTTTAGGATGATATGACATAGATAAATGAATGCAACGTCTATGTATTAAATGTTTGCAAAATGTTTATAATATTGATATACATTGTACAGTGGTAACATAGGCATACGTTTCTAACTATTGCATGTATTGGGGGGTCTTCTTGGAAATCACTATGTCTATAACACAAATACCAGTTAAATTTTGATGTGCAAGATATCAACATTTCGGTAATTTATTCCTCACTAGTGACACTAAGACCGAAAAGCTTGATAGATAAAAAACATAAGACAAACAGTTGAAAATTTTGAATCTAAAGTTCTAACATTAGCCCAAATCCAGCTAAGCAATGCGTTGCATGAGGGAACAAACCTTAGTTTCAAATACATTTTAAAATGTTGGAAATTCTGCTAAATGGTACATGTTATGAGAGCAAAAAGTACTGCCTAATGAGTTATGGATACCCTGGAGGATTTTTATTCCACCAATAGCAGTACCCACTCATGGGTAGTAAATATACAATATACCATATCTATAAATATAAATATATAACACAAATAATAGTTAAATATATATATATAAATATATATATATATATATATATATATATATATAATATATATATATATATATATATATATATATATAAAACACAAATACCAGTTATATATATTTAAAACTAAGGTTTGTTCCCTCATGCAAAGCATTCTTTAGCTGGATTTGGATTTATATAATTTTGAAACTTTAGATTCATTATTTTCAACTGTTTGGCTTATATATTTTTTATGTATCAAACTTTTCGGTCTTAGTGTCTCTGATGAGGAATTAATTTCTGAAATGTGCACATCTGGCACATCAAAATTTAACTGGTAATTGTATTATATATTTACTACCCCTGAGAGGGTACCGCTGCTGGTGGAGTAAAACTACCCGAGGGTATCCATAACTCAGTAGGCAGTACTTTGTGCTGACAGAAAATGTACCATTTAGCAAAATTTTCAGTCGTCTAAAATTTGAAATTTATTTAAAACAGATTTGTTGCCTCATGCAAAGCATGTCTTAGCTTGATTTAGGTTTATATAATTTTGAAACTTTCGATTCACTATTTTCAACTGTTTGGCTTATATATTTTTATGTATCAAACTTTTCGGTCTTAGTGTCGAAATGTGCACAACTGGCACATCAAAATTTAACTTGTATTTGTATTATATATTTACTACCCCTGGGCGGGTACCGCTGGTGGTGGAGTAAAACTCCGAGAGGGTATTCATAACTCAGTAGGTAGTACTTTGTGCTGTCAGAAAATGTACCATTCAGCAGAATTTTCAGTCGTCTAAAACTTGAAATTTATTTAAAACTAAGGTTTGTTCCCTCATGCAAAGCATTCCTTAGCTGGATTTGGATTTATATAATTTTCAAACTTTAGATTCATTATTTTCAACTGTTTGGCTTAAATAGTTTTTATGTATCAAACTTTTCGGTCTTAGTGTCACTGATGAGGAATTAATTTCCGAAATGTGCACATCTGGCACATCAAATTTTAACTGGTATTGTATATATATATATGGCACCCGACCTCACTTCCTTGATGGAAGTTTCTCGGTATAACTAATTATGACAGTTTTCAAAGTTTTTAATTTGTTCTTGTGATTGCGATATGGACAAGGACTGGTATGTTTGTTTTATATATATATAGTTGTATATCTCAAAATCCTTTATGTAGACTAGGTACTGATAATATTTTTATTTGATGACGTTTATAACCTTATCTTTTGGTAGTTTTTTAAGAAAACTTTTTTTGAAAAAAAAGTAAACTTCTAGAAGTATATAATGATAGATGAGGTTCTCATTAATTGATTATCGACATTATTAAGATAACTTTTTTCTGTCAGAACTCCTTTAATTTCAGTCTCAAAAATCAAACATTTAACTTATCATAACCCCAGATACATTTAAGACCTTGCTTTATATTTTAAACAACATCTCTTTAACAAACAATTGCAGAAATTACAACATGTAGTATGTAACTAAAATCATGTATATAGTGAGTCTTAAAATAATTGACCTACAAATAATGAAATTTGAATCCAATTCAGAATTTTAATTTCATTTATAAGGTTTAAACTCATACTTCAATTTTATGTATGAGTTGTTTTATTTAACTTCGTGAAAGATGTGTATGCAAGAGTTATCTTTCTTTACATACATGGTTTCGTTTTGTTGTGAACAGTGTTTTTTGCTACACCTAACATATTTGAAATTAAAGTTATATTGTTTATATGCATTAAATTATTAACAGCTTATAAAATACCAAGTATAGTCCATGACAATTCTATACGCATCAATAACATATTAATTGAAAATTTTATCAAAGGTTTGTTACTACGTGAAATAGCAAACCTTATACCATATTAAATATCTAAAATATAAACTGATAGATTTAACATGTTAACTGGTGTTTCAGTTTTAAGCATTAATATAGTACGTTTTACACATATGTACACTAAACCTTTCATTCAGAATAAATATGTATACAATATACAGTTTGGAATGAGTTTCAAAACACAAACAGATTATTTGAAGGAGCGAAATGAAGGAAAACAAACTGCAACAAGGAAAAAAATACATTGCACAATAAGGAGGACTCTTTTCCTTAAAATTGAATTTTAGTCTATGGCTTTTGTTTTACTCCAAAACATATATAGAATAATGAAAAATACCTGTAGATGGCCATATATTTTTAAATTTCGATTTCAAAATTATTTCTTTTACAACCCAAAAAATAATAAACTACCTTTCGTTTCTTTAGTTGCTAGTCATTTCTATCAATTTAACAATACTTTGCAAGCTATCAAACATGAATGAAATCATATACCAATCGGCTATGTTTTGAACTGTAACATAAATCACCCCGAATTATACAAACGTTAAACAGAAATGAATGGAGAATCTTGATTTAAAACGTGAAGGGTAGAATCGTAATAAGCTCTCAAAGAAGTTCTGAACTGAGACAAACTGTTTCACATAAACTATCTAAAGGCAATTTCATTACAAAGTATGGACATCCTTAGAGCCACATGCTAAAAGACAACAAAGTTAGCATAGAGTAATAACAACATACAGTATATTTATAAAGGTGTAAAAGAAAGAGTCATAGTCAAGCTTTCCCTATGCCCAACAAAAATAACTACAAAGTATACTTATCTTCCACCAATTCTTTGAACACAGCTCCAAAAGCATAAAAAGTCACAACATAATATATTTAATTTTAATTAAAAGTTCCGATTAAATTACATGCGCATTTTCAATCCGTTGTACCTATTTGAAGTTTATTTAAGGAATACTTGTATTTTTTCGGTTTAAGACCCCATATTAGGCAAATATGGCGGCAAGAAATCGACATTTGCGGTTTCTAAGGGGTAATGAAGCATGGCGTGTGATGTATGCGGTAAAAAAATTCTCGTCTATGAGATGATAGACGTTAAAAATTTACAATGCTGGACTCTTTAAAAATTTAATAATAGTTAGTGATCTTATAGTCGTAATCGAACTTAAATGAAATAGTACTGAAAAATAGTTTTGTTAAATAGCATCATCATCAAATTCCTATGTTAAATAATAATAAAACAAAAAGAATGTTGAATAAGTATCTATTGCTTACTTATATTTATTGTTGAATCTCCCAAAAATCAAATACGTAACGTTTTTCATTGTTTCCTTTTTTTACAACAACACGTTAAAGAAACGACATAGACAGGGTTTTTGTAATTTGGACGTAATATCCCCCCCCCAAAAAAAAAAAATACAAAATCATTGCAATAGATGCAATACTAATTTTTTTAGCAAAAGCCAAATAACAACATCGTCATTAAATATATAACAAATACCAGTTAAATTTTGATGTGCCAGATATGCACATTTCGGAAATTCATTCCTCATCAGTGACACTAAGACCGAAAAGTTTGATAGATAAAAAAACATAGGCCAACAGTTGAAAATAATGAATCCAAAGTTCCAAAATTATATAAATCCAAATCCAGCTAAGGAATGCTTTGCATGAGGGAACAGACCTTAGTTTTAAGTAAATTTCAAATTTAAGAGGGCTGAAAATTTTGCTAAATGGTACATTTTCTGACAGCACAAAGTACTGCTTACTGAGTTATGGATACCCTCGGGGAGTTTTACTCCACCAGCAGCGGTACCCGCTCAGGGGTAGTAAATATATAACCAAATACCCGTTAAATTTTGATATGCCAGAGTGTAAAGGAAGACTAAATAGCATATCATCAGAAATTGATAAACTGATGATAAATCTTCCGATTTAAGACAAAAAAATTGACAATATGATATTATTTAGGTTGGAGAACAATTATGAACAAAAAGAATGTTCAATAAAAATTCTACCGAAAAACACAATATTCATTCAATCATTAGGAACATTTTTCTATTCAGCTTTTTTAAACGGACATGTGATGATGCTGGAATTAACAAATGCATTAGGCTGACGTGGTACTTTAGAATCTCTGATATATAAAGAAGACGTACTTGCATTTAACAATTAAATCTGTCGTTACAGAAACACATAACAACGGTAAGTGTATTGTATATTTAATATCATCCTTGTTGTAGGGAGTCTCGGTGGCCGGGTTGTCTAATGCACGCTTACGTTAGGTTCAAATCACACTAGGTCTGATCGGATTGTAAAAAAGCAAAAAGCTTATAAAAGGTTGTTGTTTTCTCCAGACACTCCGGTTTTCTCCACCATCCTACAACTAAACGCCTCGTTATAATTCTTGACCGGAAGTAAAGCACTAATTTTTCAATTCAATTTATATTTTATGCTATAAAACGGTAAAGATGTTCTATACATTTTGTTCAACATTTGGCTACAAACCAATCCTAGCTATGTCTATCGCACCATAAAACTGTCCATCTCCGTCAATTTTCCTCCTTTCATAAACATTTATTCTCTTTGCGTTTATCTTATGTTTAGCTTTGTTATAGGTGTCTTTTTCGTGCTTGCCCATTTATTCTAATTTTTATTTCTCACATGATGAAAAGGCATCTTAAGGATCCTTAAAGCCTCCTTAAAGCTGCCTTAAATGTCCCTTTAAGGACCTTTAAGGGGGCTTTAAGGATCCTAAATATGCCTTTAAGGATCCTTAAAGATCCTTAATGGAACTGAAATTTTAAGGATCTTTAAGGAGGTTTTCTCCACCATCCTACAACTAAACGCCTCGTTATAATTCTTGACCGGGAAGTAAAGCACTAATTTTTCAATTCAATTTATTTTATGCTATAAAACGGTAAAGATATTCTATACATTTTGTTCAACATTGGCTACAACACCAATCCTAGCTATGTCTATCGCACCATAAAACTGTCCATTTCTCCGTCAATTTTCCTCCTTTCATAAACATTTATTCTCTTTGCGTTTATCTTATGTTTAGCTTTGTTATAGGTGTCTTTTTCGTGCTTGCCCATTTATTCTAATTTTTATTTCTCACATGATGAAAAGGCATCTTTAAGGATCCTTAAAGCCTCCTTAAAGCTGCCTTAAATGTCCCTTTAAGGACCTTTAAGGGGCTTTAAGGATCCTTAAATATGCCTTTAAGGATCCTTAAAGATCCTTAATGGAACTGAAATTTTAAGGATCTTTAAGGAGGCTTTAAGGATCTTTAAGGAAAAATTTATATTTTTCCTTTTTTTTTAAAAAAAGCAATGAAATATTATTTTTATCATTATCTTTTTTAAAATTTTATTCAAAAAACTATTGCATTTATTAATTTTGAAAAAATAAAGTGATAATAAATTTATTTTCTTTATATTATTTTTAATCTCAAGTTATTT